>CAUJRU010000008.1:3273068-3373068 GCA_963277665.1 Viscum album
TCGGCACACCTAAATCCCAAAGTTTTTTCAACTCTTTTATTAAAGGCTGCAAGTAGACATCTATATCATTACCAGGATCCTAAGGTCCATATATCAGTATACTTAAGAAAGTGAAAGGTTTTTTTGTACACATCCACAGAAGAAGATTATAAATATGAATAAAAACCAGCCACGTGCTATGAGCAGTAAGCATCTGACCAAACGGATTAAAACCATCACATGATTGGCCTAATATAACATTACGCACCTCAACTACAAAATCAGGATGTTGTGCATCAAATTCCCACCATGCTAATCCATCTACAGGATGGACCATGTCATCATTACCTTTAATTCTCTCAACATCATGTCATCACATATTAACTGAGATTTTAGGAGACATGAATATATTTTGAAGTCTGGGAATCAATGGAAATTTCCACATGACTTTATGTGGAACACGAGACGGTGTTTTATCTGCATTTGTATTCCATCGAGATGTACCACAATATTTACAATCATTACAGTCATATATTTCCTCCAAAAATAAACTACAATCTTTTGGACAAGCATGGACTATATTAGTGACAAATCCAAGATTCTTAATTAACTTTCATGCCATGAAATGATTTTAGGGAATATCTGCACCATCAGGAAGAAAGTCCTTCAAAAATGTAAGAATATTGTCAATGGCGATATTATAAATCCCATATATGATTTTCTAATTATATAACCACATTAAAAATTCTAACTTGGGCATTTTAGTACATTCTTGATATATTGGAGTTTTGGCATCATCCAATAAATTTCTCACTCTCTCAACATCATTGTCTTCAGTATTTTCCTCATGTGTACGGATATCATTGTCATCTTGCACAGGCATGCTATCTCTCTCAGAATTATGCACATATGGAAACCGATCAAATATCAAATTATCCATGTCACTTCATTCATTTCGTTTATGTACAGTCGAAGATTGACTCGTCTCTCCATGGTGAAACCAAACATAATAGTTTGCTTGAAATCCAAATTTCGTTAAATGGTAACTAACTTCTTCTCATCTTAACCATGGTCTTACAACACAATTATAGAATGGAAACTATATACAACCTCCATCTGATTCATTGTTAAATGAAATGTCCAAAAAAATCTCCAATTTATTTTGAAACTCGGTTGAAATCCGACCGACACGATATATCCAGCTTATATCCATTCTATAACAAGAAAAAAAAATTATCTTTCAATCAACAATGTAAATCATATTTAAAAAATTCATTACAATAAATTTTATTATTAAATTAATCAAATCATATTAGTAGCTAGAAAAACATATTTAATGATAAGAGGATTCCATGATTGAATAAGTATGAAAAAAGGAAAAAAGGGTCTACCTTGAGATGTAAACTATAGAAAAAAGATAAAAAAGAAACTCCCAAGTGATCATTGATGGGGAATAAAAAAGAAAATTTCAATGTAAAATACTCCTTTATATATATAGAGTCATTATACACATGGGAAGAATATTTTATTTTAATAATATGAATTTATAATTTTATAGATTATTTGGTATGGGTTATTTGATGGGGAATACAAAATTAAATGAAAAAAGAGTAGTTATAACATTAATTTTTTCGAATTAATATTGAAAAAATGTTTCAACCATAAGAGAAAATTTTTCAAAGGTGTTCCTCTTTTAGTCAATATGCTAAAAAATTTCAAAAAATTATACATTTGCAAATAATTATTAATTTTAATGCTTGAAATTATCAAAAAAATAAGGGTAATGGGAAGGAGAAGGTATTAGTTATTGAAGTACTAAAAAATACATCTGAATAGGAGCATCCAGGGATTTTGGATAGTGTAATAACTTCATATATTAAGAGATAGATAATATGTAGAGATATTGGGGATATCATTGAAAAAAATCCAAAATCAAAAAATGGAGTGGATAGAGATAAACAAGAAGAAATTCCATGAATATTATCTAAGAAGAAATCCAATAATTCCATAGATTATTCTAATGAGAAGGGTAAAATATTATATAAATTTAAAATAATTAACTTATTATATAAGGAGAGTTAAGGTTGTGAAGATAAAGATATTGAGGTATTTTCTGGAGATGAAGATGGTGAAAAATTACTTATTGCTAAATTTAATGATTAAAATATTAGAAGTGATGAACATAGTTATAAAAGTTAATAAGAAAATATTTAGATGGATTTCTTATTGAATAAATAATTAAAAGTGTATATATTAAAGATCTTTAAACCATAAAAATAGATCATAAGGTTGAAGAAAGGAAATCAATCGTCCAACAATAAAGAATTTGTTTTTACAGAAGGAAGATCCAAATTTCTAATGTATATTGACGGTCTTAATAATATTTTTAGTGATGATAAGACTATTAACATCAATATAGAATAAAATTTCAAAAATAAATTTAATTATTTTGATCATATTCAATAAAATTTGATCAAAATAGAAGAAGAATTGAACAAATGCAGATCTAGTTTCTAGCAATCTATTTCAAAAGATAGAGAATGTTTAAAGAAGAGTGAGAATCAAGTCTAAAAAATATCTTTAGGATAATAAATTAAGTTTGAAAATATCACCTAAAAGTCAAATAATGATGATCATGTCTTGAAGGCTAAGTTTGTAGCTAAATTAGGTGATAGTCAGAAATCTAGAAATTATGGGAATGCCAGCTTGAAGTCAAAAACTACTAAAATTTATGAATCTAAAAAGGATGATAAGATGTGTTATATGAAGAAGATTAAGCTTCTAGGATTTCAAATTAATTTTGATTTTACAAAAGTATCCAAGATTAGTGACTGAAAGATGGGATCAAGGAATCCTTCAAATTTTGTACAACATGATGTTTAAAAGATATACTTTTATAGATTCTATTGAAACTTTGGAATATTTGTTCATATGGAAAAGATATGTTTTTTAAAATAGACATCGTGATATACTTGGGAGTATTGAGAATCAATGTTTGTGGGTTTTAACCCCTTTAAAGGAATAAAAGCTAGAAATGTATTGAAAATTCTATATAGAAATCACAGAAGATGTTTGATATTCTTGAATAAGTCTATTGAAGGTGTGACCATCCTATTCATGATGAAAATGAATGCCTCATCATTATACCATCCTGAAAAAATTTGAGTTTTAATACTCAAAATCCTCAAAATATGAATAGAAAAGTAAAGGAGAAAGATTTAGTTGTTGAAGTTTCACCCAAAGTATCCAAATGGGAATGTCCATAGATCTTGGATAGTGGATGTTCTGCTAACATGATAAAAGATTTGAAAACATTGAAATCTATTGAAAAATGAAATGGATGATTATTTACCTTCATAAATTATGGGTCAATAAAGGTTAAATGAGTTGGTTTAATTGTTATAGGGAAAGAGAATCTTAAATCAAAAATAGTCTTTATATTGATGGATTAAAACACTATCTATTAATTGTTTATCAACTTCATGATAAAGGAAGTATATTTTATTCAGGAATTATGGGTTATTGGTTGAGAACATTGAGGATGTAAGAGTGTTTAAAATTGTATAAGAGTGCTAGAGGCAATTTATTCCAAGTTGGTGATGTTGAAAATTCATGTTATCTAAGCATGAATGAAGAGAATGAATTATAGTGTCAGAGGATTGGAGAATCTAAATGTTCTATTTTTTTAAAAGGAGATGGATTGTATTTTTATTTTTATAGGAGATGATAAATGGAGAATATATAGAGATTTTTCCTTATTGGGGAGACATAGGGAGTTGGCAGTTGAAACTTAGAGAAGAGTTCATATGTTGGCCCACATGTTTTTTTACAAATAAAAAGGAAGAAATTGAAGTGACCTTGATGATCAGAAAACTTAACATGTCTTAGAGTCTGAGATCCCTCATTATGTTAATTGGTTCAGTGGGTCGTGATTAGATCTTAATTGAGACATTGCTAGTATCGTGTTGATCTTTACTCTGAGGTTTAGCTAATTAGGAAAACGATTATTCATTACAACAGTTCAGTGTTTAAAAAACATTTTTAGTGTATGATTACTATGAAATTTTTAATGAATAAAATCCATTCAGGGATATTGAATGAAATTTTTATGTTTTATTTACAATAATCACACTAATTGATGGGTAATTAGTGAATTTGAGATAAGTTTAAGAAAAAATAATTAAGAAAATCCATCAAATTCCATGTCTACATCATGGTTGTAATGGCCCCTACTTTTTATATGGGAATTGACCATTGAATAAATTATATTAGTGATATTTAATAAAAAATAAACAAAATATTATTAGAAATTAAGAACATTACATGTCTATAATATGATCATTGGCCATTATAGACATTAGATATGTAGTTGTTAGAATGTGATAATTATAATTGGTGCATATTAAGGGTAATGATGAGAGATAATTTATATATTGGGGTAAATGATGGCCTCTACTAGTAGGAAATAACATTTTTGAAACACAGTAGTTTGAGCTTATGAGTGATGTTCCATAAATGGGGTTTACCTTGACAAATTACAAGATGAACATTAAGAAGTGAGACTTGATCATAACAATCAAGTGATGAGATGAAGGTGTTATGAGTATACATGTTGGAGAAGAAGATTCATCAATTTCAAGTGATGAGGAACAATATCATTCATCTAATACAAGGTAGAGAATATAAGTGAAGCTACAAAATATCATTAAAGACCAAATACAGTAAGTAAAAATTTGGAGAACTTTAAGGATAACAAATCATACATCACTATTTACTTAAGTAGAACCTAAAAATACTAGATAATCATTAAAGAATCAGGAGTGTTTTAGTGCTATGAATGATTAATTATAAAAAATTAGAATAATAAGACTTGGGAGTTGGTACCCAATCTCAAAGAGAAGAATTCCATATGTATAGTGTGGGTGTTTTGAAACAAATTGAATGAAAAAGAAGAATTAGTGAGAAATAAATCAATATTAGTGTGTAAAGGCTATTCGCAAGTTTAAGGAGTTGAATTTGATTATACCCGGAGGAGAGGGAGCCGAGAGGGGGGAATGGGGACATCCCCGGAGCTGGGGAAATGTGGAGAAGGACGGGATGTTGAGGCGGAGGCGAAAGCCGGGATGTCCATCTCGGGAGTGGAGGTGGAGCAAGGAGGCAGAGGCTGGGGAGGGAATGAGATGGTCTGGAGGTGGAGGTCGGATGGCCGGGAGGCGGAGGTCGGAGAGGGGAGGAGAGGGCTGGGAGGCGAAGGTCGGATGGTCGGGAGGCGGTGGTCGGGGAGGGGAGGGTAGGGCCGAGAGTCAAAGGTCTGAAAGGTAGGGTTGAAGTAGGGGGAGTGCGATGGAAGAGTAAGGAGGATCCTGGTACATAGGGGTTGAATACCCATGGTTTTACTAAAATTGTGGGTATAGGAAATTAAAAACCATTTATCCCCACGGTTCTTTAAACTGTGGGAATAGATGCGTGCGGATAAACCCCATTTCCAGTAGTGAAAATGGACTCCCAGAGTAGATGTTATGGTCTTTTGGAGGGTTTAAGTACCTTTTTGGGACTTCAAGGATGTAAGAAGGTGCATCAGGGGTTATAGGAGTGTAGTTCTAGTCTCAATATTTGATTTGATATGTGGTAGAGGAAAAACAGATTTCCATAGAAGATGTTATTGCAAAACGGACACCATAAGTGAGTCTTTTGACCATCCAAAGGGATTTTGGGTCTTTTGGGGGGTTGAAGAATGTCAGAAAGGGTTCCATTGGTTACCAGAGTTTGTATCTTTTCATAATATTTTATTTAATATGTGATAGATCCAAAATCAACACACGTAGAAGAAGTTATTGTCGTTTTAAATTGAGTAACCCTCATAGTGCCTAAAAACCTAAGAATCCCGCAACTCACTAAAATAGGCATACCTTCTCCTTAGGGTGTCCGTTTGGGCATTGTGACTAGTAAAATTGAAGCTCATGAGATGAGTGAGGACAAAGTCTAATCTAAACTATGAGAAGATCAAAGAAATAGAAGATATATTAGTTATACTACTCCAAAAATGTTCAACTTCAAATGGACATAACTTTCACTCCGGTTGTCCGTTTGAGCTCTACCACATATCAAATAGAAGTAAGCGAAGAGATATATGCAGAAGATTAACTTGAAGAAAGTTGAAGTCATGTTTGGGATCTTAAAATCCCAAAAACCCTTCATAAGTCCTCCAAAACTCCATTTCCATGTCCGGATCCCTGACAAATATTTCTTAAAATGGTCATAACTTCTAATCTGTGTGTCTAATCGGCCACCGGCACCTGTGTTTATCGTTGTTCATTCCATGAAATATAGTTTGACTATTCGAAGAGTGGAAGTGGACACCTGGAGAAGAATTTATGCCTTTTTTATTGACTCTGTGATTTGTTAGATTTTTTGAGACACCATTTCTAGCACTTTTGTCCTGTCTGCTATTTTTTCAAACAACTATAACTTATTATTACTGTTATTATTATTATTATCATCTAATGCATATTCACATTCACATGCACATAAACATACAATGCACACATGTTATTTTATTATCACATGCGTTGTTATTAATATTTTTATTATTATTATTCCAGTTTTTGTAGTTGTAGTTGTTGTTGTAGTTGTTATTCTTGTTATTGTTATTATCATCACATGAAAATGCACATCCAAATGCACATACACACACATTCAATGAACGTGCGTTATTTCATTATCACATGTGTGGTTATTATTAATAATAATATTATTATTATTATCATCATCATCATCATCATCACATGAAAATGCAATGCACGGAAGTTATTATTTATTACCATACACATGCACACGTATTGCACATGCAATATTCTATTATCATATGCATTAATACTACTATTATTATCACCACAACTACTAATATTATTAAACTGCTGTTATTATTAATATCATCACATGAAAATGTAGATGCACGTGCATTATTATTTATTATATATTAACATGTACGTGCATATAAAATGCACTTGTATTATTATTATTATTATTATTATCACTGTTTTTATTGTTATTATTATTATTATTATCATTATCATTATTATTTTCGTTATCACATGAAAATGCACATGCATGTGCATTGTTATTTGTTATTTATTACCATGCACGTGCATGCATTACTATTAATATTATTATTATTACAATTAGTATTATTAATATTATCATCAAATGTAAATTCACATGCACATGCATGTGCGTTCTTTTTTTTTATTATTTATTTATTATTTTATACTATGAACGTGCACATTAAATTCACTTGCGTTATTCTATTATTATTATTATTATTATTATTATTGTTTGTATCATCAAATACAAATGCACATGCACATGCGTTGTTATTTATTATTTATTACAATGCACATGCATGCATCATTATCATTATCAATACATGCAAATGCACATGCACATGAGTACTTATATATTATTTATTATCATGAACATGAAAATGCAATGTGCTTGCGTTATTCTGTTATCTCATGTGTTATTATTATTTATTCTCATGCACATGCACACGCATTGCACGTGCATTATTCTATTATCACATGTGTTAATATTTATTATTTATTATCATTCACATGAAAATGAACATTTATGTGGACTTGGTTATTATTTATTGTTTATTACCATGCACATGCACATGAACATGCACATGCACTTGGATGTGGGTTATTATTTATTATTTATTATCATTAACATGAAAATGCACATACACATGTAATTCACATGCATTATTATTTATAATTTATAATTTATTATCATTCACATGCAAATGCGCAGGCATATGCACATGCACGTGCATTATGATTTTTTTTAAACCATGCACATGCACGTGCGTTATTACTATTATTATTATAAGAGGAATTTTTAGGCTTTACTAGCATTTTTTAGAATTTTTAGGTGTTATTAACATTTATTGTGGTTTGTTTGGGTTTTAGGGTTTTTAATGGTATATTAGCATTTTTATGGTTTAGTGGGAGATATTAGGATTTTATTAGGGTTTATTATGGTGTGTTAAGGTTTATTACGGTTTATTAGGTATTTTTTGGGTTTTATTAGGATTGAGTTGGGTTTATTTGGGTATATTATGGTTTATTTGGATATGTTTAGGATTTATTAGGGTTTATTATCATTCATTATGGTTTATTAATTTTTAAGAGGGTATATTAGGGTTTTGAGGGTTCAGTTGTGCTTATTAGGGTTTATTAGTGCTTTTAAGATTTGTTAGGTTTTATTATCATTTATTAGGGGTTTTATGGCTTTTTAATGGTATATTTGCATTTTTAGGGTTTAGTGGGGTTTATTATGGTTTATTATAGTGTGTTAAGGTATATTAGGGTTGAGTAGGTATTTTTGGGGTTTTATTAGGGTTGAGTAGGTATCGTTAGGGTTTTATTAGGGTTTATTAGGGTTGAGTAGTGTTTATTACGGTTTGTTAGGGATTTTTAGGGTTTACAAGGGTTTGTTAGTGTTTTTATTAGGGTATATGAGTGTTTTTTAGTTTTTGTTAATATATATGAGGGGTTGTTAGGACGTTATAGGTTTTATTAGCATGTTTTTAGTGTTTTGAGCATTTTTTATCGTTTATTAGGTTTTATTAGAATTTATTATGGTTTATTAGGGTTTCTAGGGATTTTTAATGGTTTGTTTGCGTTTTTTTGTTTATTGGGGTTTATTTGGGTTTTAATAGGTTTTCTAATGGCATGTCAGTGTTTATTAGGGATGAGAAGGTATTTTTAGGGTTTTATTATGCTTTTATTAGGGTTTATTAGTTTTTGTTATGATTTATTAGGGATTTTTTGGGGTTATTAGGTTTTGTTAGGGGTTTATTATTATTTTTATTTTATTAGGATATATTAGTGTTTGTTATGTCTTTTTAGATAATATAGCATTTTTTATTGTTTTTGAGAATTTTGTTTTTGTTTGAGTGTGTTTTTAGGGTTTCTTTGGTTATATTAGAGCTTATTATGGTTTATATGGATTTTTATGGTATATTATCATTTTTTGTCTTCATTAGGTTATGTTACCGTTTTTAGGACTTTTAGGTAATATAGCTTGTTTTAATTGTTTGTGATCATTTTTTTATTGATTGTGACCGTTTTTAGGGTTTATTATGTTATGTTAGAGTTTATCAGGGTTTCTAGGGATTTTTTAAGGTATACTAGCTTTTTTTTCGTTATTGGGGAATTTGTAGGGTTTTATTATGGGTCATTATGGTGTGTTAAGGTTTGTTTGGGTTGAGTAGGGTTTATTTGGATTTATTTATTGTTTATTAAGGATTTTTAGGGTTTATTTGGGGTTTATTACGGTTTATTAGTGTTTATTAGTGTCTATTAGGGTTGGTTAGGGTTGCTTAGGTTTTCCTAACATGTTTTTAGGGTTTATTAGGTTTTATTATCAATTATTAGGGTTTATTAGGTATTTTTGGGGTTTTATTAAGGTTGAATAGAGTCTGTTAGGGGTTTTAGGGATTATAAGGTGTTTTTTAGGATTATTAGAGTTTATTAGGGGTTTATTAGGGTTTAATTTTTTTATATTAAGTTATATTAGGGTTTAATATTTTTGAGGGTTTTGAAGACTCCTCTTCTGCAGCAGGTGGATAGTATTAAAGTAAGCAACTGCTTTTCTGGTCTGGTGAATGAAGAAACGGAGGTGGTTCAGGATCAAACTACTCCAGATTTGGCTCCTGGCTGGTTATCTGCTGAACCTCATGAGTCGCATGGCAGGGAGGAGAAGGGTATGGGCCTGACCTGTGCTAAAAATGGCAGCACCAATGGATAGGTACAGGGGAAGGGACCCCTTCATTGTGCTAAAGATCAGGATCATGGGGAAATATTTCATGTTGGTGAGGATTTTTCAAGGACTGATAATGGAAACATGCATGTTGAGTTGCAATCCCAGAATGTTGTATCTAGTGAAGGCCTCTTGCAGGCCGAGGTGCTTGGTGATCTCGGGACTGTGGTACAGCCACAGTGCTTAGCACTGCTTGACCCTAATAGTCATGTGGAGCAGGAGAAAGGTGTGAATAAGGGTCATCAGATGGTGTGTTTACCTGGGAAATGGGGGGACTTGTCGGACAGTGAGAAGGAGGATGTTGGGAGATACCGAAACTCATTTAGTGATGTTGTTCAGTTTGGGAAGAAGGAGATGGCAGGGAGTGTGGGTGTTATGACCGCCCCTCCAAAAAGAAGGCAAAGGAAATACTACTCATCAATTCCACGACTGATGTCTACCAGATCATCTTTGAACAAAGGTAAAGGGATGAATTTTTCTGAGGATTTTTTACAACTGGAGAAGTTAAATCTTAGACGGAAGTATGTGAAGATTATGAAGAAATATGAAAGTTCGTAATGGGAGTCGGCAACTGCGGATGAGGAATTTGATCATGGAGAAGGTGATGGGTTCGATAACGGGTATGGTTTCTAACTTGTATTTGTATGCTCTTGTTCTCAATGTTCGCCTGCTGTACTTTTCCGTTTATTTTAATAAACGGTCAGGGAATTTGTCTATGGCTGAGCTTTCCCGGTATGTACAATTTGTTAGGGTTTATGTAATGTTTTTAGGGTTTTTGTAGCATGTTTAGGGTTTAGGTTTTATGTTGCATTTTTTAGGGTTTATGTTGTTTTTCTGGGGTTTATGTAGAGTCTTTTGGGGTGATGTAGCATTTATGTTGCATTTTTAGGGTTTATGTAATGTTTTTAGGGTTCATTTAGTGTTTTTAGGGTTTATGTTGTGTTTTTAGGTTTTATGTAATGTTTTTTAATGTTTATGTGGCGTTGTTTAGGGTTTATGTTATGGTTCTAGGGTTTATGTAGTGCTTTTTTTGTGTTTATGTAGCGTTTTTTGGGTTTATGTTGTGTTTTTTGGGTGTATTTTTCCATTTTTAGTGTCTATGTTGCATTTTTAGGGTTTCTGTAACATTTCTTCAGTTTATGTATCTATTTGTTGCCTTTTTTATGGTTTTAAAGGTTATTTATGGTTTTTAGTTGTTTTTAGGGGTTTTAAGGGTTGTTAACGGGTGTTTATGGTTTTTATGGTATTCGATGGGTTTTGAATGGTTTTTGGGGGGTTTTAAGGGTTTATTTGTTTTTTCAGATTGATAGGGGTTTTTAGTGTGTTTTAGGGTTTGTTTGGGTATTGTAGCAGTTTTTAGGGATTATGTAATGTGTTTTAGCATTGTTTGGGTTCTTTAGGGTTTTTTAGTGTTCTTTAGAGTTTATTATGGCTCTTTAGGGTTTATTAGGGTTCTTTAGGGTTTATTAGTGTTCTTTAGGATTTTTTACGGTTTATTAGCTTCTTTTATTGTATATTAGGGTTTTATTGGGCTTTTATAGGCATTAATAGCTTTTTCTAGGGTTTATCATCCCTTTTTAGGGTTATTTAGGATTTATTAGGGTTTCTTAGGGTTCATTTTTTTTATTTGGGTTTATTAACGTGTATTTGGGTTTATTATGATTTATTAGGGTTTATTGTGATTTGTTAGGGTTTATTGCAGTTTATTAGGGGTTTGTTATGGTTTGTTTCAGTTTTTTACGATTTATTTGGCTTTAGGATTTGTTAAATTTTATTTGGGGATGTTAGGGTTTGTTACAATTTATTATTGGGTAATTAGGGTTTTTAGGGTTTATTAGCAGGTTGTAGGGTTTTGTAAGCTATTATTTGGCAGGTTTATTAGTGTTTTATCGGGTTTGTTAGGGTTTTTAGTGATTATTAGGATTTATTATGGTTCAATAATGTTTTTTATTGTATATTAGTGGTTTTAGGGCTTCTGTAGTGTTTATTATTATTATTATTATGTATCATCAAATACAAATGCACATGCCCGTGCATTGTTATTTATTATTTATTACCTTGCACTTGCATGCGTCATTATCATTGCCATTACATGTAAATGCACATACACGTGTGTTATTACCAAGCACATGCACATGAACATGAACATGTCCTTGGATGTGTGTCATTATTTATTATTTTTTATAATTCACATCCACATGCACAAACACATGCAATTCACATGCGTTATTATTTATTATCATTCACATTAAAATGTGCATGCATATGCACATGCACGTGTGTTATGATTTATTATTTAAACCATGCACATGCACATGCAGTATTACTAATAATATTATTAGAGGTATATTTAGGGTTCACTATCATTTTTTTGGATTTTTAGGTGTTATTAACATATAATATGGTTTGTTAGGGTTTTAGGGTTTTTTAATGGTATATTAGGGGTTTTTAGGGTTTGGTGGGGGTTATTAGGATTTTATTAGGGTTTATTATGGTGTGTCAAAGTTTTATTAGGGTTTATTGAGTATTTTTAGGGTTTTATTATGGTTGAGTTGGGTTTATTAGGGTATATTATGGTATATTATGGAATATTTGTGTATGTTTAGGATTTATTAGGAATTATTATGGTTCTTTATGGTTTATTAATTTTTAAGATGGTATATTGGGGTTTTTTTAGTGTTTAGTAGTTTTTATTCGGGTTTATTAGTGCTTTTAAGCTTTGTTAGGTTTTATTAGCATTTATTAGGGTTTTTAGAGATTTTAATGCTATATTTTCATTTTTTAGTGATTAGTGAGGTTTATCATGGTTTATTATGGTGTGTTATGGTTTATTAGGGTTGATTAGGTATTTTTAGGGTTTTATTAGGGTTGAGTTGGTATCTTTAAGGTTATATTTGGGTTTATTAGGGTTGAGCACGATTTATTAGGGTTTGTTAGGGACTTTTAGGGTTTACTAGGGTTTATTAGTGTTTTTATTAGGGTATATGAGTGTTTTTTAGTTTTTTTTAATATATATGTGGGGTCATTATGACTTTTTAGGTTTTATTAGCGTGTTTTTTGTGTTTGTGAACATTTTTAATGGATTATTAGCCTTTTTTGATTTTATTATGGTTTATTAGGGTTTCTAGGGCTTTTTAATGGTTTGTTTGAGTTTTTTTGTTTATTGGGGTTTAGTTGGGTTTTATTAGGTCTTGTTATGGTATGTCAAGGTTTATTAGGGCTGAGAAGGTATTTTTAGGGTTTTATTAGGGTTTATTCATTTTTATTAGGGTTTATTAGGGATTTTTAATGTTTATTAGGGCTTGTTAGGGGTTTATTAGTTTTTTTGTTTTATTAGGTTATATTTGTGTCTGTTAGGTCTTTTAAGATAATATAGCGTGTTTTTATTGATTGTGAGCATTTTCTTTTAATTTGTGAGTATTTCTAGGGTTTCATTGGTTATAGTAGATTTTATTATGGATTATTAGGGTTTATAGGGATTTTTTTGTTATATTAGTATTTTTTTTCTTTATTAGGTTATATTAGTGTTTTTAGGTCTTTTTAGGTAATATAGGGCATTTTTATTATTTGTGATCGTTTTTTTATTGTTTGTGAGCGTTTTTCGGGTTTATTACATTATATTATGGTTTATCATGGTTTCAAGGGATTTTTTAAGGTATACTAGCATTTTATTCATTATTAGGGTTTTGTAGGGTTTTATTAGGGGTTATTATGGTGTGTTAAGGTTTGTTAGGGTTGAGTAGGGTTTATTTGGCTTTATTTATGATTTATGAGGGCTTTTTAGGGTTTGTTTGGGGTTTACTAGGGTTTATTAGCATTTATTATTGTCTATTTGGGTTGGTTAGGGTTGTTAAGGTTTTCTTAATGTATTTTTAGGGTTTATTTGGTTTTATTATCAATTATTAGGGTTTATTAGGTATTTTGGGGGTTTTATTATGGTTGAGTAGAGTTTCTTATGATTTTAGGTATTATAAGGTGTTTTTAGGGATTATTAGAGTTTATTAGGGGTTTATTAGGGTTTAATTATTTATATTATGGTATATTAGTGTTTAATATTTTTGAGGGGTTTAAAGCATCTTTAAGGGTTTTGTAGAATTTTTTAGCGGTTTTGTAGCGTTGTTAGAGTTTATGTAGCATTTTTAATGTTTATGTATCATTTTAGGGTTTAGTTAGTGATTTTAGATTTTATGTATCATTTTTTCGGTTTATGTAATGTTTTTAGGGATTATGTAGTTTGTTAAGGGTTTAGGTTTTATATAGAATTTTTAGGGTTTATGTTGCGTTTTCTGGGTTTATGTAGCGTTTTTAGTGGTGATGTAGCTTTTATGTTGAATTTTTTAGGGTTTAGGTAATGTTTCCAGGTTCATGGAGTGTTTTGGGGTTTATATTGTGTTTTTAGGTTTTATGTAGCATTTTTTATTGTTTATGTTGCGTTTTTAGTGTTTATGTTGTGTTTTTTAGGGTTTATGTAACAGTTCTAGGGTTTATGTAGTGCTTTTAGGGTTTATGTAGAGTTTTTTTTGGGTTTATATTGCGTTTTTTTGTTTATGTTTCATTTTTAGGGTTTATGTAATGTTTTTAGGGTTTATGTATCTATTTGAAGGCTTTTTTAGGGTTTTAATGGTTGTTTATGGATTGTAGTGTTTTTAGGGTTTTAAGGGTTGTTAACGGGTGTTTATGGTTTTTATGGTATCTGATGGCTTTTTATTGGTTTTTTGTGGTTTTTATGGGTTATTTGTTTTTTCAGGATTGATAGAGGTTGTCAGGGGTTTTTAGTGTGTTTTATTAGTTTTTGGGTATTTTAGCGGTATTTAGGGTTTATCTAATGCGTTTTAGCACTTTTCGGTTCTTTAGGGTTTTTAGTGTTCTTTAGTGTTTATTATGGGTTTTTAGGGTTTATTAGTGTTCTTTAGGGTTTATTATTGTTCTTTATGATTTGTTACAGTTTATTAGCATTTTTTATTGTATATTAGGGTTTTATTGGGCTTCTATAGGCATTAATAGCTTTTTCAAGTGTTTATCGTCCTTTTTTAGGGTTATTTAGGATTTATTAGGGTTTATTATGGTTTATTTTATTTATTTGGGTTTATTAACGAGTATTTGGGCTTATTACAATTTATTAGGGTTTATAATGATTTTTTAGGGTTTATTGAGGTTTATTAGGGGTTTGTTATGGTTTGTTTCAGTTTGTTACGATTTATTTGGCGTTGTTAGGATTGTTTCGATTTATTTGGGGTTATTAGAGTTTGTTATGATTTATTTTGGGGTTATTAGGTTTTTTTAGGGTTTATTAGTGGGTTGTAGGGTTCTGTATGATGTTATTTGGATATTTTTGTAGCGTTTTATTAGGTTTGTTCTGGTTTTTATTGATTATTAGGGTTTATTATGGTTTAACAGTGTTTTTTATTGTATATTAGGGGTTTTAGGGATTTTTTAGCATTTATTAGGGTATAATAGAGTTTGTTAGGGTTTATTACAAGTTATTACGATTTATTAGTTTTTATTAGGGGTTTTAGGGTTTAATAGTGGGGTTTAGGGGTTATTAGGGTTTATTAGTGGTTCATAGGGGTTATAAGTGGTTTTTAGGGTTTGTTCGGTTTTGTTTGGGGTTTGTTTGGGTTTGCTATGATTTGTTTGAGTTGTTTGGGGTTTTATGCGTTTTTTTGGGTTTTATGGATTTTTTTGGATTTTTTATGCTTTGTTAGGGTTATTTTAGCATTTTTTGGGGTTTTGTTGCATTTTTTGGGGATTGAAGCACTTTTGGGTTTTTTGTAGCAATTTTTTGGGTTTATGTAGCATTGTTAGTGGCTTTAGTGGTTCTTTAGGGGTTTATTAGGGGTTTATTATGGTTTAATTTTTTATATTATGGTATATCAGGGTTTAATATTTTTGAGGGTTTTGAAGCGTCTTTAGGTTTTTTGTAGCATTTTTAGGGTTTGTGTAGCGTTTGTTAGAGTTTATGTAGCATTTTTAGTGTTTATGTAGCATTTTTAGGGTTTAGTTAGCGTTTTTTGGGTTTTATGTATAATTTTTAGGGTTTATGTAATGCTTTTAGTGTTTATGTATTGTGTTTAGGGTTTAGGTTTTATGTAGCATTTTTTAGGGTTTATGTTGTGTTTTCTTGGTTTATGTAGTGTTTTTAGGGGTGATTTAGCGTTTATGTTTCTTTTTTAGGGTTTATGGAACATTTTTAGGGTTTATGTAGTGTTTTTAGGGTTTATATTGGGTTTTTAGGTTTTATGTAGCATTTTTTAGTGTTTATGTTGCGTTTTTGGGGTTTATATTGTGTTTTTTAGGGTTTATGTTACAGTTCAAGGGTTTATATAGTGCTTTTAGATTTTATGTAGTGTTTTTTGGGTTTATGTTGCGTTTTTGGTTCATGTTGTGTTTTTAGGGTTTTTGTTTCATTTTTTAGGGTTTATGTGTCTATTTGAACCCCTTTTTAGGGTTTTAATGATTATTTATGGTTTGTACTTTTTTAGGGTTTTTAAGGGTTCTTAACTGGTGTTTATGGGTTTTTATGGTATCTAATGGATTTTTAATGGTTTTTGGGGGGTTTTATGGGTTTATTTTATTTTTTGGGATTGATAGGGGTTGTTAGGATTTTTTAGTACGTTTTAGGGTTTGTTAGGGTATTGTAGCAGTTTTTAGGGTTTATATAATTTGTTTTAGAATTTTTTGGGTACTTTAGGGTTTTTATTGTTTTTTAGAGTTTAATATGGTTCTTTAGGGTTTATTAGGGTTCTTTAGGGTTTATTAGTGTTCTTTAAGATTTTTTATATTTTATTAGCATTTTTTATTGTATATTAATGTTTTATTGGGATTTTGTATGCATTAATAGATTTTTCTAGGGTTTATCAACCTTTTCTAGGGTTATTTAGGATTTATTTGGGTTTATTTTATTTACTAGGATCCAGTAACGTGTATTTGGTTTTATTCGGATTTATTAGGGTTTATTATGATTTGTTAGGGTTTATTGGGGTTTATTAGGGGTTTGTTATGGTTTTTTTAGTTTTTTACGATTTATTTGGCATTGTTAGGATTTGTGACGATTTATTTGGGGTTGTTAGGGTTTGTTACGATTTATTTTGGGGTTATTAGGGTTTTTTAGTGTTTATTAGTGGGTTGTAGGATTTTTTAGGCTATTATTTAGAGAATTTTGTAGCATTCTGTCAGGTTTGTTTGGGTTTTTAGTGATTATTATGGTTTAGTATGGTTTAATAGTGTTTTTTATTGTATATTTGGGGTTTTAGGGCTTTTATAGCGTATATTAGGGTCTAATAGAGTTTGTTAGGGTTTATTACAGCTTATTACGATTTATTAGTGTTTATTAGGGTTTTTAGGGTTTAATAGTGGGTTTTATGGGTCATTAGGGATTATTAGTGGTTCTTAGGGGTTATCAGTGGTTGTTAGGGTTTGTTAGGTTTTTTAGGGTTTTTAGGGTTGTTACGGTTTGTTTGAGTTATTTGGGGTTTTATGCGTTTTTTTGGGTTTTATGGGTGTGTTTGGATTTTTTTATGATTTGTTATGGTTATTTTATCATTTTTTGGGGTTTTGTTGCATTTTGTGGGTTTTGAAGCATTTTTTGGGGTTTTGTAGCAATTGATAGGGTATATGTAGCGTTGTTAGTGGCTTTAGTGGTTTTCTAGGATTATTTAGGGTTTTTAGGGTTCTTTAGGGTGTATTAGGGTTTCTTTTGATGTTTTTAGGGTTTTCTAGGGGGGTTTTAGGGGTTTTAAGGGTTTCGGAGGGTTGGTTAGGGTTTTTTTAGGAATGTTTAGGCTTTTTAGTGTTTTTAATTTTTCTAGTGGTTTTTAGGTTTTTTAGGGTTTTTTTGATGTTTTTTGAGGTTTTTAGGGTTTTAGGTTTGTTATCTGGTTTTTTTGGTTTTTTCAGTTTTTTAGGGGTTTTAGTGTTTTTAGGGTTTTTATCGTTTTTAGGATTTTTTTTGGGTTTTTGGGATTTTTAGGGTTTTTTATGGGTTTTAGGTTTTTTTTGGGGTTTTATGGTTTTGTCAGGTTTTGTCGGGTTTGTTAGGTTTTTTTTGTGAATATTAGCATTTTGAATGGTTTAATTGTGTTTTTCTTGTATAGTTGGGTTTTTAGGAATTTTGTAGCTTTTATTGGCCTCAAATAGGGGTTTTTATGGTTTATTATGATTTATTAGGGTTTATTAGGGTTTAATAGTGAGATTTAGGGTTTATTATGGTGTATTATGGTTAATTATTGGTTGGTAGGGTTTGTTAGGATTTATTAGTTCTTATTAGAGTGATTTAGGGTGTCTAAGGGTTTGTAAGGTTTTCTAAGGGTGTGTTAGTGTTTCTAAGGGCTCATTAGGGGTTTTATGGGTGGGTTAGGGTTTCTAAGGGTGTGCTATGGTTTCTAAGGGTTTCTAGGGTTGTGTTTGGGTTTCTATGAGTGCATTGGGGTTTCTAAGGGCGTGCTAGGGTTTCTAAGGGCGTGTTAGGGTTTCTAAGGGTGTGTTAGGGTTTCTGAGGGTGTGTTAGGGTTTCTTATATTTTCTTAGGGTTTTGTTAGGGTTTTTAGGGTTATGTTAGGGTTTCTTATGGTTTATTAGTGGGTTTTTAGGGTTTCTTCATGTTTCATGTGTTTATAGAGTTTTCTTAGTGCTTCTTGGGTTTTGTTAGGGGTTGTTAGGTTTTGTTAGGGTTTGTTATGTTTTTAGGGTTTTTTGGGGTTTGTTAGGGTTTGTTTGGGCTTGTTAGTGTTTGTTTGGGTTTGTAATGGTTTGTTAGGGATTTTTATGGTTTTTAATTGTTTTTAGTGTTTATGGGGTTATTCGTGGTTTTTTAGTGTTATTTATTTTCCCATGGTTGTCACAGATGTGTAGAGCTAGTCATAAACTTCAATTTGTTATGTGGTTGAGGTGAAACGGACACCCAGAGCAGATGTTATAGTCATTTGGAGGACATAAGGACCTTTTGGGTCTTTAAGAACGTGAGATGGTGATCCTATTGGTCATGGATGTGTAGATCTAGTCGAAATATTCGATTTGATATATGGTAGAGGCAAAACGAACTCCCAGAGTAAAAGTTGTGGTGTTTTGGAGGGTTTAAGTATTTTTCTGGGCCTTCAAGGATGTGAGAAGGTGATTCAGTGGTTTTAATAGTCTAGGTCTAGTCTCAAGATTATATTTGATATGTGGTAGAGGTAAAATGTACACCCATAGAAGATGTTATTGCAAAACGAACACCAGAAGCCAATCTTTTGACCATCCTAAGTGATTTTGGGTCTTTTGGGGGATGGAGAATGTCAGAATGGGTTCCATTGGTTACAAGACTGTGTATCTCTTCCCAATCATCTATTTGATATGTAGTAGAGCCAAAATGAACACACATAGTAGAAGTTATTGTGGTTTTAAATTAAGCAACCCTCCTAGCGCCTAAAAACCTAAGAAACACGCAACTCACTAAAATAGGCATAACATCTCCTTCAGGTGTCAGTTTGAGCGTTGTGACTAGTAAAATCGAAGCTCGTGGGATGAGTGAGGACCAAAGCTAATCGAAACTGTGATAAGATCAATGAAACAGAAGATATATTAGTTATACAACTCCAAAAACAGGGTCAACTTCAAACGGATATAACTTTCACTCCGGTTGTCTGTTTGAGATCTACCACATATCAAATCGAAGGCAGTGAAGAGATCTACGCAGAAGTTTAACTTGAACAAAGCTGAAGTCATGTTTGGGACCCGAAAATCCAAAAAACCCATCAGAAGGCCTCCAAAAATCCTTTTTTTTTGTCTGGATCCCTGTCAATTTTTTCTTAAAACGGTCATAACTTCTTATCTGTGTGTATGTTCGGCCTCCGGAACTGGTTTTTATCATAGTTCGTTCCATGAGATTTAGTTTGACTATTAACGGAGTGGAAATGGAAACCTGAAGAAGAAGTTATGCCTTTTTTAATGACTCTGTGATTTGTTAGGTTTTTTGAGACACCATTTCTAGCACTTTTGTCCTGTCTGCTTTTTTGGAAAAAACTATAACTTATTATTAATGTTATTATTATTATTATTATTATCATCATCTCATGAAAATGCACATGCACTTGAACGTGCGTTATTATTATATTTTTATTACCATTCACGTGCACATGCATTGCACACACGTTATTTTATTATCACATGCATTGTTTTTATTATTGTTATTGTTATTATTGTGGTTGTTGATGATGTTGTTGTTGTTGTTGTTGTTATTGTTATTATCATCACATGAAAATACACATCCAAATTCACATACATGCACATTCAATGAACGTGCCTTATTCTATTATCACATGTGTTGTTAATATTAATATTATTAATATTATTATTATTATTATTAGCGGTATCATAATCATCACATGCAAATGCAATGCACAGGAGTTATTATTTATTACCTTACACATGCACACATAATGCACAAGCAATATTCTATTATTATATGCATTAGTACTACTACAATTATCACCACTGCTACTTCTATTATTACTACTCCTGTTATTATTAGTATCATCACATGCAAATGTAGATGAATGTGAGTTATTGTTTATTATTTATTACCATGTATGTGCATATGCAATGCACTTGTATTATTCTATTATTATTATTATTATTATTATCACAATTATTATTATTATTATTATAATTTTCATTATCATTTTTATTATCATTATCACAAGCAAATGCACATGCATGTAAGTTGTTATTTATTATTTATTACCACGCACGTGTATGTGATATTATTATTATTATTATTACAATTTGTATTATTAATATTATCATAAAATGTAAATGCACATGCAATGCATTTGCGTTCTTATTTATTATTATTTATTTATTATTTACTACTATGCACGAGCACATGAAATGCACTTGGGTTATTCTATTATTATTATTACTATTTTTATTATATTTATTATTATTATTATTATTATTATTATTCTTGTTGTTTTTTGTATCATCAAATACAAATGCACTTTCCCGTGCACTGTTATTTATTATTTATTACCATGCACGTGAATGTGTCATTGTCATTATCATTACATGTAAATGCACATGCATGTGCGTTATTATATATTATTTATTATCATGCACATTCAAATTCAATGCACTTGCATTATTCTATAATCACATGTGTTATTATTATTTATTCTAATGCACGTGCACACACAATGCAAGTGCGTTATTCTATTATCACATGTGTTATTATTTATTATTTATTATCATTCACATGCAGATGCACATTCATGTGGAATTTGTTATTATTTATTGTTTATTACCATGCACATGCACATGCACATGCACATGCACTTAGATGTGTGTAATTATTTATTATTTATTATAATTCACATGCACATGCACACCCACATGCAATTCACATGCGTTATTATTTATTATCATTCACATGAAAATGCGCAGGCATATGCACATGCACGTGCATTATGATTTATTATTTAAACCATGCACATCCATATGCACAAACATGTACGTTATTACTATTATTATTAATAGAGGTATTTTTAGGGTTTACTGGCATTATTTAGAATTGTTAGGTGTTATTAACATTTATTATGATTTGTTAGGGTTTTAGGGTTTTAATGGTATATTAGCATTTTTTAGAGTTTGGTGGGGGTTATTAGGATTTTATTAGGGTTCATTATGGTGTGTTAAGGTTTATTGGAGTTTATTAGGTATTTTTAGGGTTTTATTAGGATTGAGTTGGGTTTATTAGGGTATATTATGGTATATTATGGTATATTTGGATATGTTTAGGATTTATTAGGGTTTATTATGGTTCATTATGGATTATTAATTTTTAAGAGGGTATATTAGGGTTTTTTAGTGTTTAGTAGTGTTTATTTAGGTTTATTGTCACATTTAAGCTTTGTTAGGTTTTATTAGCATTTATTAGGGGTTTAGGGCTATTTAATGGTATATTTTCGTTTTTAGGGTTTAGTGGGGTTTATTATGGTTTGTTATGGCGTCTTAAGGTTAATTTGGGTTGATTAGGTATTTTTAGGGTTTTATTAGGGTTGAGTCGGTATCTTTAAGGTTTTATTAGGGTTTATTAATGTTGACTACGGTTTATTTGGGTTTGTTAGGGATTTGTAAGGTTTACTAGGGTTTTTAGTGTTTTTATTAGGGTATATGAGTGTTTTTTAGTTTTTGTTAATATATATGAGAGGTTTTTATGACTTTTTGGGTTTTGTTAGTGTGTTTTTAGTGATTGTGAGAATTTTGAATGGCTTATTAGATTTTATTTGAATTTATTATGGTTTATTAGGGTTTCTTGGGATTTTTAATGGTTTGTTTGTGTTTTTTTGTTTATTGGGGTTTAGATGGGTTTTATTAGGTTTTGTTATGGTGTGTCAAGGTTTATTAGGGTTGAGAAGGTATTTTAGGGGTTTATTATGGTTTTATTAGGGTTTATTAGTTTTTATTAGGGTTTAATAGGGATTTTTAGGGTTTATTAGGTTATATTTTGGGTTTATTAGTTTTTTTTGTTTTATTAGGTTATATTAGTTTTTGTTAGGTCTTTCTAGATAATATAACGTGTTTTTATTTTTTGTGAGCATTTTTTTGTGAGCATTTTTAGGGTTTCTTAGGTTATATTAGATTTTATTATGGTTTATTAGGGTTTCTAGGGATTTTAATGTATATTAGTCTTTTTTGTCTTCTTTAGGTTATATTAGTGTTTTTAGGTCTTTTTAGGTAATATAGCTCGTTTTATTGTTTTTGATCGTTTTTTAATTGTTTGTGAGTGTTTATAGGGTATATTAGGTTATATTAGAGTTTATCAGGGTTTCTAGGGATTTTTTAAGGTATACTAGCATTTTTTCCTTTTTTAGGTTGTTATAGGGTTTTATTAGGGGTTATTATGGTGTGTTAATGTTTCTTAGGGTTGAGTACGATTTATTTGGATTTATTTATTGTTAATTAGGGCTTTTTAGGGTTTATTTGGGGTTTATTAGGTTGTATTAGTGTTTATTAGTGTTGGTTAGGGTTGTTTAGGTTTTCTTAACCTGTTTTTAGGATTTATTAGGTTTTATGATCATTTATTAGCGTTTATTAGATTTTCTGGGGTTTTATTAGGGTTGAGTAGAGTTTCATATGGGGTTTAGGGATAATAACGTGTTTTAAGGTATTATTAGTGTTTATTAGGTGTTGATTATGGTTTAATTTTTCATATTATGGTATATTGAGGTTTAATATTTAGGGTTTTAAAGCGTCTTTAGGGTTTTTGTATCATTTTTAGGATTTTTGTAGCGTTAGAGTTTATATAGTATTTTTTGTGTTTATGTATCTCTTTAGGGTTTAGTTAGCAGTTTTATATTTTATGTATCATTTTTAGGGTTTATGTATCGTTTTTAGGGTTTATGTAGCATGTTTATGGTTTAGGTTGTATGTAGTGTTTTTAGGGTTTATGTTGTGTTTTCTGGGTTTATGTAGCGTTTTTAAGGGTGATGTAGTTTTTATGTTTCATTTTTTAGGTTTTATATAATGTTTTTAGGGTTTATGTCGTGTCTTTAGGGTTTATATCGTGTTTTTAGGTTCTATGTAGCATTTTGTAATGTTTATGTGGCTTTATTAGGGTTTATGTTGTGTTTTTTTGTGGTTTATGTTACAGTTCTAGGGTTTATGTAGTTATTTTAGGCTTTAGGTAGCGTTTTTGGGGTTTATGTTGTGTTTTTTGGTTTATTTTGCGTTTTAGGGGTTTTGTTGCAATTTTAAGGGTTTATGTAATGTTTTTTTGGTTCTATGTATCTTTTTGAAACCTTTTTAGGGTTTTAATGGTTGTTTATGGTTTGTAAATTTTTTAGGGTTTTTAAGGGTTGTTAACAGGTGTTTATGGTTTTTATGGTATCTGATAGCTTTTTAATGGTTTTTAGAGGGGTTTATGGATTTATTTGTTTCTTTGGGATTGATAGGGTTTATTTGGGTATTGTAGCGGTTTTTAGGGTTTATATAACGTGTTTTAGCATTTTTATGGGTTTTTAGGGTTTTTTAGTGTTCTTTAGAGTTTAATATGGTTCTTTAGGGTTTATCAGTGTTCTTTAGGGTTTATTAGTGTTGTTTAGGATTTGTTACAGTTTATTAGAGTTTTTTATTGTATATTAGGTTTTTATTGGGATTTTGTAGGCATTAATAGCTTTTTCTAAGGTTTGTAAACCTTTTTTAGGATTATTTAAGATTTATTAGGGTTTATTAGGGTTTATTTTATTTATTAGGGTTTCGTAACATGTATTTGGGTTTATTACAATTTATTAGGGTTTAATATGTTTTGTTAGGGTTTATTACGATTTATTAGGGGGTTGTTATCGTTTGTTTCAGTTTGTTATGATTTATTTGGCATTTTTAGGATTTGTTAATATTTATTTGGGGTTGTAAGGGTTTGTTATGATTTATTTTTGGGTTATTAGAGTTTGTTAAGGTTTATTAGTGGGTTTTAGGGTTTTGTGGGAAATTATTTGGAGGTTTTTGTAGTGTTTTGTCAGGTTTGCTAGGGTTTTTAGTGATTATTAGGGTTTATTATGGTTTAAAAGTGTTTTTTATTTTATATAAGGAGTTTTAGGGTTTTTGTATCCTTTATTAGGGTCTAATAGAGTTTGTTAGGGTTTATTACATGTTATTACAATTTATTAGTGTTTATCAGGGTTTTTAGGGATTAATAGTGGGTTTTAGGGGTTATTAGGGTTTATTGGTGGTTCTTAGGTGTTATTAGGGGTTGGTAAGGCTTGTTAGGTTTTGTTAGGGTTTTCAGGGTTTGTTACGATTTGTTTGAGTTGTTTGGGGTTTTATTCGTTTTTTTGGGTTTTATGGGTGTGTTTGGATTTTTTATGCATTGTTAGGGTTATTTTAGCATTTTTGGGGTTTTGTTGTGTATTGGGGGGTTTGAAGCATTTTTCGGTTTTTATTGCAATTCTTAGGGTTTATGTAGCTTTGTTAGTGGCTTTAGTGGTTCTTTAGGGTTTTTAGGGTTCTTTAGGGTTCTTTATGGTGTATTAGGGTTTCTTTTGAGGTTTTTTGTGTTCAATAAGGGGTTTTAGGGTTTTTAAGGGTTTCATAGGGTTGGTTAGTGTTTTGTTAGGCATTTTTAGGATTTTTAGGGATTTTAGCATTTTTAGGGGTTTTAGCATTTTTTAGGCTTTTGGGGGGTTTTTTTGAGTTTTTTTAGGGTTTTTAGGTTTTTTTCAGGCTTTTTTGGATTTTTAGGGTTTTTAGGATTTTTAGTGTTTTTTAGGGTTTTTTGGGTTTTTAGGGTTTTTAGGGTTTTTTTGGGTTTTTATGGTTTTTATGGTTTTTATGGTTTTGTCAGGATTGTTAGGGGTTTTTGTGAATTTTAGAATTTTGAATTGTTTAATAGCATTTTTGTTGTATATTTGGGTTTTTAGGTATTTTGTAGCTTTTATTGGTGTCTAATACGGTTTTTAAGGATTATTTCGATTTATTAGTTTTTATTAGGGTTTAGTAGTGGGTTTAGGGTTTATTATGGTTTATTATTGGTTGTTAGGGTTTGTTAGGATTTATTAGTTCTTATTAGAGTGATTTAGGGGGTCTAAGGGTTTGTTAGGGTTTCTAAGGGTGTGTTAGGGTTTCTAAGGGTGGGTTAGGGTTTTTATGGGAGGGTTAGGGTTTCTAAGGGTGTGCGATGGGTTTTAAGGGTTTCTAAGACTCTGTTAGGATTTTTATGGGTGTGTTGGGGTTTTTATTGGTGTGCTAGAGTTTATAAGGGTGTGTTAGGGTTTATAAGGGTGTGTTAGGGTTTCTAAGGGTGTGTTAGTGTTTCTTAGGTTTTCGTTGGGTTTTTTTAGGGTTTTTAGGGTTTTGTTTGGGTTTTAATGTTTTCCAAGGGGTTTTTAGGGTTTCTTCGGGTTTTTTTGGATTTATAGGGGTTTTTTAGTGCTTCTTGGGGTTTGTTAGGGCTTGTTATAGATTGTTAAGGTTTGTTAGGGTTTGTTGTGTTTTTAGGGTTTGTTGGGGTTTGTTAGGGTTTGTTAGGGTTTGTTATTGTTTGTTAGGGTTTTAGGGTTTGTTAGGGTTTGTTAGTGTTTGTTAGGGTTTGTTAGGGTTTGTTAGGGGTTTTCTTGGTTTTTAATGGTTTTTAGTGTTTATAGGGTTATTCAAGGTTTTTTGGGTTATTTAGTTGTTCTTGGTTGTCACATATGTATAGAGCTAGTCGCAAGCTTCAATTTGATATGCGGTAGAGGTGAAACAGACACCCAGAGCAGAAGTTATAGTCAATTGGAGGACTTAAGGACCTTTGGGGACATTAAGAACGTGATAAGGTGTTCCTATTGGTCACAGATGTGTATATCTAGTCGAAATCTTTGATTTGATATATGGTAGAGGCAAAACAGACTCCCAGAGTAGAAGTTATGGTCTTTTGGAGGGTTTAAGTACCTTTTTGGGCCTTCAAGGATGTGAGACAGTGCTTTAATGGTTATAAAAGTGTATTTCCAGTCGCAATATTCAATTTTATATGTGGTAGAGGAAAAACGGACACCCATAGAAGAATTTATTTCAAAATGGACACCAGAAGCCAATCTTTTGACCGTCCAAAGGGATTTTGGGTCTTTTTGGGGGTTGAAGATTGTCAGAAAGGGTTCCAGTGGATACAAGAGTGTGTATCATTTCACAATATTCAATTTGATATGTGGTAGAGCCAAAATGAACACATGTAGTATAAGTTATTGTCGTTTTAAATTGATCAACTCTCCTAGCGCCTAAAAACCTAAGAAACCAGCAACTCACTAAAATAGGCATAACTTCTCTTTCGGGTGTCCGTTTGAGCACTGTGACAAGTCATATCAAAGCTTGTGAGATGTGTGAGGACCATGTTTAGTAAAACCTATGATAATATCAAAGAAATATAAGATATATTAGTTATACCATTCCAATAAAAGTCAAACTTCAAACGTCCATACCATTCACTCCAGTTGTCCATTTGAGCTCTACCACATGTCAAATCGAAATTTGCAAAGAGATCTGTGCAGAAGGATGATTTGAACACAATTAAATTCATGTTTGGGACCCTAAAATCCCAGAACCCCAATTAGAAGGCCTCAAAAACTCCATTTCCGTGTACAGATCCCTGTCAAATTTTTCTTTAAACGGCCATAACTTCAGATATGTGTGTTTGTTTGGCCTCTGAAACCTGTTTTTATCATAGTTCATTCTATGAGATTCAGTTTGACTATTCACGGAGCTAAAAATGGACTCCCGAAGAAGAAGTTATGCCTTTTTCAATGACTCTGTGATTTGTTAGGTTTTTCGAGACCACATTTCTAGCATTTTTGTCTTGTCTGATGTTTTTTCAAACAACTATAACTTATTATTACTACTATTATTATTATTATTCTTATCATCATCTCATACACATGCACATGCATATGCACATGCGTTATTATTATATTTTTATTACCTTGCACGTGCATGTGAAATGCACACACGTTATTTAATTATCACATGCATTGTTATTATTATTGTTATTATTATTATTGTGGTTCCTGTTGTTGTTGTTGTCATTGTTATTATCATCACATGAAAATGCACATGCGAATGCACATACACACACATTCAATGCTCATGCGTTATTCTATTATCACATGCGTTATTATTATTATTATTATTATTATTATTATTATTATTGTTATTATTATTACTATTATTATTATCATCATCACATGCAAATGCAATGCAAGGGCATTATTATTTATTACCATGCCCGTGCACACGTAATGCACATGCAATATTCTATTATCACATGCACTGGTACTACTAATATTACCACCACCACTACTACTATTCTTACTACTGCAATTATTATTACTATCATCACATGAAAATGTAGATGCACACATGTTATTATTTATTATTTATTACCATGCACATGTATATGCAATTCACTTGTATTATTTTATTATTATTATTATTATTATTATTATCATTGTCATTATCATTATTATTATCATTATTACATGAAAATTCACATGCATGCGCGTTGTTATTTATTATTTATTACCATGCACGTGCATGCATTATTATTATTACTATTATTACAATTAGTATTATTAATATTATCATCAAATGTAAATGCACATGCACATGCATGTGCATTCTTATTTATTATTATTTGTTTATTATTTACTGATATAAACGTGCACATGAAATGAACTTGTGTTATTCAATTATTATTATTATTATTATTATTATTATTATTATTATTTCTTTGTATCAGTAAATACAAATGCACATTCACGTGCATGCATCATTATAATTATCAATACATGTAAATGCACATGCATGTGCGTTATTATATATTATTTATTATCATGCACTTGCAAATGCAATGCACTTGCATTATTCTATTATCACAAGTGTTATTATTATTTATTCTCATGCACATTCCCACGCAATGCACGTGCATTATTCTGTTGTCACATGTGTTATTATTTATTATTTATTATCATTCATATGAAAATGCACATTCATGTGGACTTGGTTATTATTTATTGTTTATTACCATGCACATGCACATGCAAATGCATTTGGATGTGCGTTATTAATTATTATTTGTTATCATTCACATGAACATGCATATACACATGTAATTCACATGCGTTATTATTTATTATTTATTATTTATTATCATTCACATGAAAATGTACAGGCATATGCACATGCACGTGCATTATGATTTTTTATTTAAACCATGCACATGCATATGCACATGCACATGTGTTATAACTATTATTATTATTATAGGAATTTTTTGGGTTTACTTGCATTTTTTAGAATTTTTAGCTGTTATTAACATTTATTATGGTTTTTTAGGGTTTTAGGGGTTTTAATGGTATATTAGCGTTTTTAGGGTTTGTAGGTGTTATTAGGATTTTATTCGGGTTTATTATGGTGTGTTAAGGTTTATTAGGGTTTATTAGGTATTTTTAGGGTTTTATTAGGATTGAGTTGGGTTTATTAGGGTATACTATGGTATATTATGGTATATTTGGGTATGTTTAGGATTTATTAGGGTTTATTATTGTTCATTATGGTTTATTAATTTTTAAGAGGGTATATTAGGGTTCTTAGGGTTTAGTAGTGTTTATAAGGGTTTATTAGTGCTTTTAAGGTTTGTTAGGTTTTATGAGCCTTTATTTGGGGTTTTAGGGCATTTTAATGGTATATTTGCGTTTTTTAGGGTTTAGTGGGGTTTATTATGGTTTATTATAGTGTGTTATGGTTTATTAGGGTCGAGTAGGTATTTTTAGGGTTTTATTATTGTTGAGTAGGTATCTTTAGGGTTTTATTAGGGTTTATTTGGGTTGAGTAGTGTTTATTAGGGTTTGTTATGGATTTTTAGGGTTTACTAGGGTTTGTTAGTGTTCCTATTAGGCTATATGAGTGTTTTATAGTTTTTGTTAATATATATGAGGGTTGTTAGGACTTTTTAGGTTTTATTAGCTAGTTTTTAGTGTTTTTGAGAATTTTTTATGGTTTATTAGGTTTTATTAGAATTTATTATGTTTTATAACAGTTTTTTTTGGGATTTTTAATGGTTTGTTTGCATTTTTTTGTTTATTGGGGTTTAGTTGGGTTTTATTAGGTTTTATTATGGTGTGTCAAGGTTTAGTAGGGTTGAGAAGGTAATTTTAGGGTTTTGTTATGCTTTTATTAGGGTTTATTAGTTTTTATTATGGTTTATTAGAGAATTTTTGGGTTTATTAGGGTTTGTTACGGGTTTATTAGTTTTTTTCTTTTATTAGGTTATATTAGTGTATGTTAAGTCTTTTTAGATAATATAAATTTTTTATTGTTTTTGAGAGTTTTGTTTTTGTTTGTGACGTTTTTTAGGGTTTATTAGGTTATATTAGAGTTTATTATGGTTTATTATGGTTTCTAGAGATTATTAAGGTATATTAGTGTTTTTGTCTTTATTAGTTTATATTAGTGTTCTTAGGTCTTTTTAGGTAATATAGCGTGTTTTTATTGGTTGTGATCATTTTTTATTGGTTGTTAGCATTTTTAGGGTTTATTAGGTTATATTAGAGTTTATCAGGGTTTTTAGGGATTTTTTAAGGTATACTAGCTTTTTTTCGTTATTAGGGTTTTATAGGGTTTTATTTGGGGTCATTATGGTGTGTTAAGGTTTGTTATGGTTGAGTAGGGTTTATTTTGATTTATTTATGGTTTATTAGGGATTTTTAGGGTTCGTTTGGGGTTTATTACAATTTATTAGTGTTTATTAGTGTCTATTAGTGTTGGTTAGGGTTGTTTGGATTTTCTTAACTTATTTTTATGGTTTATTAGGTTTTATTATCATTTATTAGTGTTTATTATGTATTTTTGGGGTTTTATTAGGGTTGAGTAGAGTCTCTTATGATTTTTAGGCATTATAAGGAGTTTTGGGGATTATTAGAGTTTATTAGTGGTTTATTAGGGTTTAATTTTTTATATTATTGTATATTATGGTTTAATATTTTGGAGGGTTTCAAAGCGTCATTAGGGTTTTTGTATCATTATTTAGTGTTTGTGTAGTGTTGTTTGAGTTTATGTAGCATTTTTAGTTTTTATGTAGCACTTTTAGGGTTTAGTTAGCGGTTTTAGGTTTTATGTAGCATTTTTTGGGTTTTTGTAACGTTTTTAGGGTTTATGTCGTGTGTTTAGGGTTTAGGTTTTATTTAGCATTTTTTAGGGTTTATATTGGGTTTTTTGGGTTTATGTAGCGTTTTTATGGGTGTTGTAGCCTTGATGTTGCATTTGTTAGGGTTTATGTTACATTTTTAGGGTTCATGTAGTGTTCTTAGGGCTTATGTTTTGTTTTTAGGTTTTAAGTAGCATTTTTTAAGGTTTATGTTGCATTGTTTATGGTTTATGTTAAAGTTCTAGGGTTTATGTAGTTATTTTTGGGTTCATGTAGCGTTTTTGGGTTTATGTTGCGTTTTTTGTGTTTATGTTGCGTTTTTATGTTGTATGTTGCATTTTAAGGGTTTCTGTAACGTTTTTTGGGTTTATGTATCTATTTGTAGCCTTTTTAGGGTTTTAATGGTTGTTTATGGTTTGTAGTGGTTTTTAGGGTTTTAAGGGTTGTTAACGGGTGTTCATGGTTTTTATGGTATTTGATGGGTTTTTAATGGTTTTTTGGGGGTTTTTAAGGGTTTATTTGTTTTTTCGGGATTGATAGGGGCTGTTAGGGTCTTTTAGTATGTTTTAGGGTTTGTTTGGGTATTGTAGCAGTTTTTAGGGTTTATGTGATGTGTTTTAGCATTTTTTGAGTTTCTTAAGTTTTTTTAGTGTTCTTTAGAGTTTATTATGGTTTTTTAGGGTTTAGAAGGGTTATTTAGGGTTTATTAGGGTTCTTTAGGATTTGTTACGGTTTATTAGCATTTTTATTGTATATTAGGCTTTTATTGGGATTTTGTATGCATTAATTGCTTTTTCTAGGGTTTGTCAACCTTTTTTAGGGTTATTAAATATTTATTATGTTTTCTTAGGGTTTGTTTTATTTATTAGCTTTTATTAATGTGTATTTGGGTTTACTACTATTTATTGGGGTTTATTATGATTTGTTTGGGTTTTTGTGGTTTATTAGGGGTTTGTTATGGTTTGTTTCAGTTTGTTATGATTTATTTGGCATTATTAGGATTTGTTACGATTTATTTGGGGTTGTTAGGGTTTGTTACGATTTATTATGGCGTTATTAGGGTTTGTAAGGGTTTATTAGCGGGTTGTAGGGTTTTGTAGGCTATTATTTGGCGGGTTTTGTAGTGTTTTGTTGGGTTTGATAGGGTTTTAAGTGATTATTAGGATTTAATATGGTTCAATGGTGTTTTTATTGTATATTAGGGGTTTTAGGAATTTTTTAGCATTTATTAGAGTCTAATAATGTTTTTTAGGGTTTCTTACAGGTTATTATGATTTATTAGTGTTTATTAGTGTTTAGGGTATAATAGAGGATTTCAGGTGTTATTTAGGATTATTAGTGGTTCTTAGGTGTTGTTAGTGGTTGTTAGGGTTTGTTAGGTATTGTTAGGGTTTGTTAAGACGTGCATTATTCTATTATCACACACGTTATTATTATCATTATTATTATTATCATTATTATCATTATCATTATTATCATTATCATTATTATAATTTTCATTATTGTTATTATTATTATTATTATTATTATTATTATTATTATCGTTACATGAAAATGAAGATGAACATGCGTAATTATTTATTATTTATTATTTATTATTTATTTCCATGCACGTGCATATGTTGTTGTTGTTGTTGTTATTATTATTACTATTATCATGACATGTAAATGCACATGCACGTCCGTTATTATTTATTACCATGCACGCGCACATGCAATGCACCTACATTATTCTACTATCACGTGAATTTTATGGTTATTGTTATTATTACTATTGTTCTTATTATTGTTATTATCATCAAATGCAAATGAAAATTCACATGATTTATTATTTGTTACCATACACTCGCACATTCAATACATGTGCGTTATGCTATTATCACATGCGCTATTATTATTAATATTACTATTATTGTTATTATCATCATCACCTGCGGTATGAGTTATTATTTATTATCATGCACTACACATGCAATGCATGTGCATTATTCTATTATCACATGCGTTGTTATTATTATTATTATTATTATTATTATTGCTGTTATTATTATTATTATCATCTCATGCACATGCACATTCACATGCATGTGCATTATTATTTATTTTTTATTACTGTGAACGTGCACATGCAAGCACACAATTTATTTTATTATCACATACGTTGTAATTATTTTTGTTATTATTATTATTGTGGTTGTTGTTGTTGTTGTCATTATCATCACATGAAAATGCGTATGCAAATTCACATGCAAATACATAAACACGCAAATTCAATGCACCTGCGTTATTCTATTATCAAATACGTTGTTGTTGTTGTTGTTGTTGTTGTTATTATTATTATTATTACTGTCATTATCATTATTATATGAGGGTTGTAAGGACTTTTTAGGTTTTATTAGCTAGTTTTTAGTTTTTGTGAGATTTTTTTTATGGTTTATTAGGTTTTATTAGAATTAATTATGTTTTTAACGGGTTTTTTGGATTTTTAATGGTTTGTTTGCGTTTGTTTGTTTATTGGGGTTTATTTGGGTTTTATTAGGTTTTATTATGGTGTGTCAAGGTTTATTAGGTTTGAGAAGGTATTTTTAGGGTTTTTTATGCTTTTATTAGGGTTTATTAGTTTTTATTATGGTTTATTAGGGATTTTTAGGGTTTGTTAGGGGTTTATTAGTTTTTTTTGTTTTATTAGGTCATATTAGTGTTTGTTATGTCTTTTTAGATAATATATCGTTTTTATTGTTTTTGAGCGTTTTGTTTTTGTTTGTGACGATTTTTAGGGTTTCTTAGGTTATATTATAGTTTATTATGGTTTATTATGGTTTCCAGATATTTTTTAGGTATATTAGTGTTTTATCCTTTATTAGGTTATATTAGTGTTGTTAGGTCTTTTTTGGTAATATAGCGTGTTTTTATTGGTTGTGATCATTTTTTATTGTTTGTTAGAGTTTTTAGGGTTTATTAGGTTATATTAGAGTTTATCAGGGTTTTTAAGGATTTTTTAATGTATACTAGCTTTTTTTCGTTATTAGGGTTTTGTAGGGTTTTATTAGCGGTCATTATGGTGTGTTAAGGTTTGTTATGGTTGAGTAGGGTTTATTTTGATTTATTTATGGTTTATTAGGGATTTTTAGGGTTTGTTTGGGGTTTATTACAATTTATTAGTGTTTATTAGTGTCTATTAGGGTTGGTTAGGGTTGTTTGGGTTTTCTTAACGTGTTTTTAGGGTTTATTAGGTTTTATTATCATTTATTTTATTTATTATGTATTTTTGGGGTTTTATTAGGGTTGAGTAGAGTCTCTTAGGATTTTTAGGCATTATAAAGAGTTTTTTGGGATTATTAGAGATTATTAGTGGTTTATTAGGGTTTAATTTTTTATATTATTGTATATTAGGGTTTCATATTTTGGAGGGTTTTGAAGCATCATTTGGGTTTTTGTATCATTATTTAGTGTTTGTGTAGAGTTGTTTGAGTTTATGTAGCATTTTTAGTGTTTATGTAGTGCTTTTACGGTTTAGTTAGCGGTTTTATGTTTTATGTAGCATTTTTTTGGTTTTTGTAACGTTTTTAGGGTTTATGTCATGTGTTTAGGGTTTAGGTTTTATGTAGCATTTTTTAGGGTTTATGTTGGGGTTTTTGGGTTTATGTAGCTTTTTTACGGGTGTTGTAGCCTTTATGTTGCATTTGTTAGGGTTTATGTTGCATTTTTAGGGTTCATGTAGTGTTTTTAGGGCTTATGTTGTGTTTTTAGGTTTTAAGTAGTATTTTTTAATGATTATGTTGCGTTGTTTATGGTTTATGTTGTAGTTCTTGGGTTTATGTAGTTCTTTTTGGGTTTATGTAGCATTTTTTGGGTTTATGTTGTGTTTTTTGGGTTTATGTTGTGTTTTTAGGTTTTATGTTGCATTTTAAGGGTTTATGTAACATTTTTTGGGTTTATGTATATATTTGTTGCCTTTTTTAGGGTTTTAATGGTTGTTTATGGTTTGTGGTGGTTTTTAGGGCTTTAAGGGTTGTTTACAGGTGTTTATGGTTTTTATGGTATTTGATGGGTTTTTAATGGGTTTTTGGGGGTTTTTAAGGGTTTATTTGTTTTTTCGGGATTGATAGGGGTTGTTTGGGTTTTTAGTGTGTTTTAGGGTTTGTTTGGGTATTGTAGCAGTTTTTAGGGTTTATATAATGTATTTTAGCGTTTTTTGAGTTCATTAAGGATCTTTAGGGTTATTTAGAGTTTATTATGGTTTTCTAGGGTTTAGAAGGGTTATTTAGGGTTTATTAGTTTTCTTTAGGATTTGTTATGGTTTATTAGCATTTTTATTGTATATTAGGGTTTTATTCGGATTTTGTATGCATTAATTGTTTTTTCTAGGGTTTGTCAACCTTTTTTAGGGTTATTAAGGTTTTCATAGGTTTTCTTAGGGTTTATTTTATTTATTAAGTTTTATTAATGTGTATTTGGGTTTACTACTATTTATTGGGGTTTATTATGATTTGTTAGATTTTTTGTGGTTTATTGGGGGTTTGTTATGGTTTGTTTCAGTTTGGTATGATTTATTTGGCGTTGTTAGGATTTGTTACATTTTTTTTTGGGATTGTTAGGATTTGTTACGATTTTTATGGGGTTATTAGGGTTTGTAAGGGTTTATTAGAGGGTTGTAGGGTTTTATAGGCTATTATTTGGCGGGTTTTGTAGTGTTTTGTTGGGTTTGATAGGGTTTTAAGTGATTATTAGTACTTATTATGGTTCAATAGTGTTTTTATTCTATATTAGGGCTTTTAGGGATTTTTTTAGCATTTATTAGAGTATAATAGTGTTTTTTAGGGTTTCTTATAGGTTATTATGATTTATTAGTGTTTATTAGGGATTAGGGTTTAATAGTGGATTTCAGGTGTTATTTGGGTTTATTAGTGGTTCTTAGGGGTTATTAGTGGTTGTCAGGGTTTGTTAGGTATTGTTTGGGTTTGTTAGGACGTGCGTTATTCTATTATCACACACGTTATTATTATCATTATTATCATTATCATTATTATCATTATCATTATTATAATTTTCATTATTGTTATTAGTATTATTATTATTATTATTGTCACATGAAAATGCAGATGCACATGCATAATTATTTATTATTTATTTCCATGCACGTGCATATGTTGTTGTTGTTGTTGTTCTTATTATTATTATTATTATCATCACATGCAAATGCACATTCACATCTGTTATTATTTATTACCATGCACGCGCACACGCAATGCACCTACATTATTCTATTATCATGTGCATTTTATGGTTATTGTTATTATTACTAGTATTGTTATTATTTTTATTATCATCAAATGCAAATGTAAATGCACATGATTTATTATTTGTTACCATACACTCGCACATTCAATACATGTGTGTTATTATATTATCACATGTGCTATTATTATTAATATCACTATTCTTATTATTATCATCATCACCTCCGGTATGAGTTATTATTTATTATCATGCACTACACATGCAATGCATGTGCATTATTATATTATCACATGAATTGTTGTTATTATTATTATTATTATTATTATTATTATTGCTGTTATTGTTATTATTATTATCATCTCATGCACATGCACATTCACATGCATGTTCTTTATTATTTAATTTTTATTACCATGAACATGCACATGCAAGCACACACTTTATTTTATTATCACATTCGTTGTTATTCTTATTGTTATTATTATTATTGTGGTTGTTTTTGTTGTTGTTGTTATCATCACATGAAAATGCATATGAAAATTCACATGCATATACATAAACACGCACATTCAATACACGTGTTTTACTCTATTATCAAATACGTTGTTGTTGTTATTATTATTATTTTTAATGTCATTATCATCATCATCATCACATGCAAATGAAATGCACACACGTCATTATTTATTTCCATGAACGTGAACATGTAATGAACCTGGAATATTCTATTATCACTTGCATTGGTACTACTACTATTATCACAACTACTACAATTACTGTTATTATTATTATCATCACATGCAAATGAAGATGCACGGGTGTTATTATTTATTATTTATTACCATGAACGTGAATATGAAATGCACTTGTATTATTCATTTATTATTATTATTATTATTATTATTATTATCACTGTTATTATTATTATTATCATTATTATTATTATCATTATCATTATTATTATCATTATCACATGCAAATTCACATTCATGTGCATTGTTATTTATTATTTATTACCAAGCAAGTGCATGCGTTATTATTATTATTTTTACAATTAGTATTATTAGTATTATTATCAAATGTAAATGCACATGCACATTCATGTGCATGGTTATTTACTATTATTTATTTATTATTTACTACTATGTAGGTGCACATGAAATGAACTTGCGTTATTTTATTATTATTATTATTATTATTATTATTAGTATCATCTAATACAAATGCACATGTACATGCGTTGTTATTTATTATTTATTACCATGAACCTACATGTGTCATTATCATTATCATTACATGTAAATGCACATACACATGTGTTATTATATATTATTTATTACCATGTACATGAAAATGCTATGCACTTTCATTATTATATTATTACATGTTTTATTATTATTTATTCTCATGCACAAGAACACACAATGCACTTGTGATATTCTTTTTCCACGTGTGTTATTATTTATTATTTATTATCATTCACATGCAAATGCACATTCATGTGGACTTTGTTATTATTTATTGTTTATTACCATGCACATGCACATGCACATGCACATGCACATGCACATGCACATGCACATGCACATACACATGCACATGGATGTGCGTTATTATTTATTATCATTAACATGAAAATGCACATGCATATGCACATGCACGTGGGTTATGATTTATTATTTAAACCATGCACATGAATATGCACATGCACATGCATTATTACTACTATTATTATAAGAGGTATTTTTGGGGTTTACTATCATTTTTTAGAATTTTTAGGTGTTATGAACATTTATTATGGTTTATTAGGGTTTTAGGGTTTTTTAATGGTATATTAGCATTTTTATGGTTTCGTGGGGGTTATTAGGATTTTATTAGGGTTTATTATGGCGTGTCAAGATTAATTTGGGTTTACTAAGTATTTTTAGGGTTTTATTAGGATTGAGATGGGTTTATTAGGGTATATTATGGTATATTATGTTATTTTTTGGTGTGTTTTGGATTTATTAGGGTTTATTATAGTTCATTATGGTTTATTAATTTTTAAGAGGCTATATTAGGTTTTTTAGTGTATAGTAGTGTTTATTCGGGTTTATTAGCGCTTTTATGCTTTGTTAGGTTTTATAGGAATTTATTAGGGGTTTTAGGGCTTTTTAATGGTATATTTGCGTTTATTTAGAGTTTAGTGGGGGTTTATTATGGTTTATTATGGTGTGTTATGTTTTATTAGGGTTGAGTAGGTATTTTTAGGGTTTTATTAGGGTTGAGTCTGTATCTTTATGGTTTTATTAGTCTTTATTAGGGCTGAGTATGGTTTATTAGGTTTTTTAGGGATTTTTTGGGTTTACTAGGGTTTGTTTGTGTTTTTATTCGGGTATATGAGTGTTTTTTAGTTTTTGTTAATATATATGACGGGTTGTTATGACTTTTTAGGTTTTATTAGCGTGTTTTTAGTGTCTGTGAGCATTTTTAATGGTTTATTATCTTTTATTTGAATTTATTATGGTTTATTAGGGTTTCAAGGGCTTTTTAATGGTTTGTTTGCATTTTTTTTGTTTATTGGGGTTTAATTGGGTTTTATTCGGTTTTGTTATGGTGTGTCAAGGTTTATTTGGGTTGAGAAGATATTTTAGGGTTTTATTAGGGTTTATTCATTTTTATTAGGGTTCATTGTGGATTTTTATGGTTTATTATGGTTTGTAAGGGGTTTATTAGTTTTTTTAGGTTATATTAGTTTTTGTTAGGTCTTTTTAGATATTATAGCTTGTTTTTATTATTTGTGAGAGTTTTTTTTGTTTGTGAGCGTTTTAGGGTTTCATTGGTTATATTAGAGTTTGTTATAGTTTATTAGGGTTTCTAGGGATTTTTAAGGTATATTATCATTTTTGTATTTATTAGGTTTTATTAGTGTTTTTAGGCCTTTTTAGGTAATATAGCATGTTTTTATTGTTTTTGATCGTTTTTTATTTTTTTGAGTATTTTTAGGGTTTATTAGGTTATATTAGAGTTTATCAGGGTTTCTAGGGATTTTTTAAGGTATACTAGCATTTTTTTCTTTATTAGGGTTTTGTAAGGTTTTATTAGTGGTTATTATGGTGTGTTAAGGTTTGTTAGGGTTGAGTAGGGTTTATTTGGATTTATTTTTGGTTTATTAGGGATTTTAAGGTTTTTTGGGGTTTATTAGTGTTTATTACTATCTATTAGGGTTGGATAGGGTTGTTTAGGTTTTCTTAACGTGTTTTTAGTGTTTATTAGGTTTTATTATCATTTATATGGGTTTATTAGGAATTTTTTAGGTTTTATTAGGGTTGAGTAGAGTTTCTTAGGATTTTAGGGATTATAAGGTGTTTTTAGGGATTATTAGAGTTTATTAGGGGTTTATTAGGGTTTACTATTTTGTGTTATGTTATATTAGGGTTTAATATTTTTTAGGGTTTTAAAGAGTCTTTAGGGGTTTAGTTGCATTTTTTAGGTTTTGTGTAGCGCTATTAGAGTTTATGTAGCATTTTTAGTGTTTAGGTAGCGATTTTAGGACTTAGTTAGCGGTTTTAGATTTTATTTATCATTTTTAGGGTTTATGTAATGTTTTTAGTGTTTATGTAGTGTGTTTAGGGTTTAGGTTTTATGAATCTTTTTTAGGGTTTATGTTGTGTTTTCTAGGTTTATGTAGCGTTTTTATGGGTGATGTAGTATTTATGTTGTATTTTTTAGGGTTTATGTGACGTTTTTAGGGTTCATGGAGTGTTTTATGGTTTATATTGTGTTTTTAGGTTTTTTGTAGCATTTTTTAATGTTTGTGTTGCGTTGTTTAGGGTTTATGTTGTGTTTTTTAGGGTTTATTTTATAGTTCTAGGGTTTATGTAGTGCTTTTAGGGTTTATGTTGCGTTTTTAGGGATTTTGTTGCATTTTTAGGGTTTATGTAATATTTTTATGGTTTATGAATCCATTTGAAACATTTTTATGGTGTAATGGTTGTTTATGGTTTGTAGTGGTTTTTAGGGTTTCTAAGGGTTGTTAACGGGTGTTTATGGTTTTTTATGGAATCTGATGGCTTTTTAATAGTTTGGGGGGGGGGGGTTATTTGATTATTTGTTTTTTGGGATTGATAGGGGTTATTAAGGTTTTTAGTGTGTTTTAGGGTTTTTTTGGGTATTATAGCGGTTTTTAGGGTTTATATAACATGTTTTAGTATTTTTTGGGTTCTCTAAGGTTTTTAGTGTTTTTTAGAGTTTAATATGGTTCTTTAGGGTTTATTAGGGTTATTTGGGGTTTATTAGTGATCATTAGGATTTTTTATAGTTTATTAGCATTTTTATTGTATATTAGGGTTTTATTGGGATTTTGTAGGAATTAATAGCATTTTCTTGGGTTTATCAACCTTTTTAGGGATACTTAGGATTTATTAGGGTTTATTTTATTTATTAGGGTTTAGTAACGTGTATTTGGGTTTATTACGATTTATTAGGGTTTATTATGATTTGTTGGAGTTTATTACCGTTCATTAGGGGTTTGTTATGGTTTGTTTCAGTTTGTTATGATTTATTTGGCGTTGTTAGGATTTGTTACAATTTATTGGAGGTTATTTGGGTTTGTTATGATTTATTTTGGGGTTATTAGGGTTTGTTAGGGTTTATTAGTGGGTTGTGGGGTTTTGTAGGATATTATTTGGAGATTTTTATAGCGTTTTGTCTCGTTTGTTAGGGTTTTTAGTGATTATTAGGGTTTATTATTTTTTAATAGTGTTTTTATTGTATATTAGGGGTTTTAGGGATTTTGTAGCATTTATTATGGTCTAATAGAGTTTGTTTGGTTTTATTAAAGGTTATTAAGATTTGTTAAGGTTTATTAGGATTTTTAGGGTTTAATAGTGGGTTTTAGGGTTTATTAGGGTTTATTAGTGGTTCTTAGGGGTTATTAGTGGTTGTTAGGGTTTGTTAGGGTTTTCTGGGGTTTTTAGGATTTGTTATGGTTTTTTTGAGTTGTATGGGGTTTTATGTGTTTTTTTGGGTTTTATGGGTGTATTCGGATTTTTTTGCTTTGTTAGGGTTATTTTAGCGTTTTTAGGGTTTTGTCTAGTTTTGTGGGTTCTGAAGTATTTTTTGGGTTTTTATTGGAATTGATAGGGTTTATGTATCGTTGTTAATGTCTTTAGTCTGGATACCCCAATTTTTTAACATTCAAACAAGTATAACTTCTGATCGAGATGTCCATTAGGCCTGTACCACATTTCATATCAAAGATTGTTTCATGTTCTTCGATTGGACTAGTTGTGGAGTTGAAACGGGCTTCGAGATTAGAAGTAATGGTCGTCTTAACATTCTATGGCTTTTCAAATACACATATATATGTATTTATTCGTAAATGTGTGTGTCTGTGTGTGTGTGTGAGTGTGTATGTGTGTGTGTGTGTTGTATATATGTATGCATATATTTATTTATAAACACACATAAAAAACATATTTTATAAATGTATTTAAAACTAATCTCATAAATATATATTAATATAAAAATAAATATATGAACAAAAACACATTAATATAAAAATATATTAATATAAGAATGAATATATATATACACTAATATATGATTCAATATATATATATTAATATAACTAAATATATTTATATTAATATGATTCTATATTAATATATGAATAAATATAACTATATATATAAATAAACTAATATGTCATTAAATAGAGAAAAAAATGAAATGGCTTAGTTTTAAAGGTGTAGGCACGCAAGGGGGGAGGTCACGAGTTCGAGTTCGGGTGGAAGCAAGGGGGTGCGCGCGTGTGGGGGATGCACATGAAGAGGAGTGTGCAGAAGAGATTGAGGGCGGTCTTCCTAGCACTGATAAAGGGGGGGTCAAGCGCTGTAAGAAACTCCCCCCCCCCCGCATTATATAAATATTTTTTTTAATTTTTTTAACTTTTATCAGCGCTGATAAAAGGGACCACCATATATCCTCGCCTTGATTAGCAACGATTTTTTTGGCGCTGTTAATGCACTTTTCTAGCACTGATAAAGGTCATTTTTGTAGAAGTGTTCACACGCAATTCACGTGCGTTATTCTATTATCACATGTGTTATTATTTATTATTTGTTATCATTAACATTAAAATGCACATTCATGTGGACTTGGTTATTATTTATTGTTTATTACCATGCACATGCTCATACACATGCACATGCACTTGTATGTGTGTTATTATTTATTATTTATTATCATTCAAATGAACATGCACGCACACATGCAATTCACATGCGTTATTATTTATTATTTATTATCTTTCACATGAAAATGCGCAGGCTTATGCACATGCACGTGCGTTATGATTTATTATTTATACCATGCACATGTATATGCACATCCACGTGTGTTATTACTATTATTGTTATTAGAGGTATTTTTAGGGTTTACACGCATTTTTTAGGATTTTAAGTGATATTAACATTTATTATAGTTTGTTAGGGGTTTAGGGTTTGTAATGATATATTAGCATTTTTTGGGCGTTGGTGGGGATTATTAGGATTTTATTAGGGTTTATTATGGTGTTTCAAGGTTTATTAGTGTTTGTTAGGTATTTTTAGGGTTTTATTAGGATTGAGTTGGGTTTAATAAGGTATATTATGGTATGTTTCGGTATGTTTCAGATTTATTAGGGTTCATTAGGGTTCATTATGGTTTATTGATTTTTAAGAGGGTATATTAGGGGTTTTTAGGGTTAGTAGTGTTTACTTGGGTTTATGTGTGCTTTTAAACTTCCATAAATTTTATTAGAATTTATTAGGTGTTTTAGGGATTTTTAATTGTATATTTTCATTTTTTTAGGGTTTAGTGGGGTTTATTAGGGTTTATTATGGTCTGTTAAGGTTTATTAGGGTTGACTAGGTATTTTTAGTGTTTTATTAGGGTTGAGTAGGTTTATTAAGGGTTTTATTAGTGTTGAGTAGGGTTTATTATGGGTTTTTAGAGATTTTATGGGTTGACTTGGGTTTGTTACTATTTTTATTAGGCTATAAGAGTGTTTTCTAGTTTCTGTTAATATATATGAGTGGTTGTTAGGACTTTTTATGTTTTATTAGATTTTTTTAGTGTTTGTGAGCATTTTTTTTGTTTATTAGGTTTTATTAGAATTTTTTATGGTTTATTATGTTTTGTAGGGATTTTTAATGGTTTGTTTGCGTTTTTTTGTTTATTGGGGTTTAGTTCGGTTTTATTTGGTTTTATTATGGTGTGTCAAGGTTTATAAGTGCTGAGAAGGTATTTTTAGGGTTTAATTATGGTTTTAATAAGGTTTATTAGTTGTTATTAGGGTTTATTAGGGATTTTTAGGGTTTATTACGGTTTGTTAGAGGTTTATTTGTTTTTGTTTTATTAGATTATATTAGTGTTTGTTAGGTCTTTTTAGATAATAAAGCTTGTTTTTATTGTTTTTGAGCATTTAGTTTTTGTTTGTGAACATTTTTAGGGTTTCATAGATTATATTAGAGTTTATTATGGTTTATTTGGGTTTCTTGAGATTTTTAAGGTATATTAGCATTTTTTGCCTTTATTAGATAATATTAGTGTTTTTAGGTTTTTTTAGGTAACATAGCGCATTTTTATAGTGTGTGATCATTTTTTTATTATTTGTGAGTGTTTTTAGGGTTTATTAGGTTATATTAGAGTTTATTAGAGTTTCTATGGATTTTTAAGGCACACTAGCATTTTTTTCATTATTAGGGTTTTTTAGGGTTTTATTAGGGGTTATTATTGTGTGTTAAGGTTTTTAGGGTTGAGTAGAGTTTATTTGGAACTATTTAGGGTTTATTTGGGATTTTTAGGATTTATTTGGGGTTTATTAGGGTCTATTAATGTTTATTCGTGTCCATTAGGGTTGGTTAGGGTTGTTTAGGTTTTCTTAACGTGTTTTTAAGGTTTATAAGGTTTTATTATCATTTATTAGGGTTTATTATGTATTTTTTTGGTTTTATTAGGGTTGAGTATAGTTTATTCAGGTTTCTAGGGATTATACGGTGTTTTTAGGGATTATTACAGTTTATTAGGGGTTTATTTGGGGTTTATTTGGGTTTAATTTTTTATATTATGGTATATTAGGGTTTAATATTTTTGAGGGTTTTGAAGCGCCTTTAGGGTTTTTGTTGCATTATTTAGGGTTTGTGTAGCGTTGTTAGAGTTTATGTAGCATTTTTAGTGTTTATGTTGCATTTTTAGGGTTTAGTTAGCGGTTTTAGGTTTTATGTATCATTTTTAGGGTTTATGTAACATTTTTAAGGTTTATGTAGCATGTTTAGGGTTTAGGTTTTATATAGAATTTTTAGGGTTTAGGTTGCTTTCTCTGGGTTTATGTAGCATTTTTAGGGGTGATGTAGCATTTATGTTGCATTTTTTAGGGTTTAGGAAACGTTTTTAGGGTTCATGTTGTGTTTCTAGTGTTTATGTTGTTTTTTTAAGTTTTAGGTAGCGTTTATTAATGTTTATGTTGCGTTTTAGGGTTTATGTTGTGTTTTTTAGGGTTTATGTTACAGTTCTAGAGTTTATGTAGTGCTTTTAGGGTTTATGTAGCTTTTTTGGGTTTATGTTGCTTGTTTTTGTTTATGTTGCGTTTTTAAGGTTTTTGTTGCATTTTTTAGGGTTTATGTAACGTTTTTAGGGTCTATGTATCTATTTGTAGAATTTTTAGGGTTTTAATGGTTGTTTGTGGTTTTTAGTGTTTTTAGGGGTTTTAAGGGTTGTTAACGAGTGTTTATTGTTTTTTATAGCATCTGATGGGTTTTTAATGGTTTGTGGGGGTTTATGTGTTTTTTTTGGGATTGATAAGTTTTGTTAGGGTTTTTAGTGTGTTTTATGGTTTGTTTGGGTATTGTAGCGGTTTTTTGGGTTTAAAAAGTGTGTTTTAGCGTTTTTTTGGGTTCTTTAGGATTTTTTAGTGTTATTTAGAGTTTAATATGTTTCTTTAAGGTTTATTAGGGTTCTCTAGGGTTTATTAGTGTTCATTAGGATTTGTTACATTATATTAGAGTTTCTTATTGTATATTAGGGTTTTATTGGGCTTTTATAGGAATTAATAGCTTTTTCTAGGGTTTATCAACCTTTTTTGGGTTATTTAGCATTTATTTGCATTTATTAGGGTTTATTTTATATATTAGTTTTTAGTAACGTGTATTTCGGTTTATTACGATTTATTGGGGTTTATTATAATTTGTTAGGGTTTATTGGGGTTTATTAGGTGTTTGTTATGGTTTGTTTTAGCTTGTTACGATTTATTTGGCATTGTTAGGATTTATTATGATTTATTTTGGGTTGTTAGGGTTTTTTTACAATTTATTTTGGGGTTATTAGGGTTTTTAGTATTTATTAGTGGGTTGTAGGGTTTTGTAGGCTATTATTTGAAGATTGTTTTTGCATTTTGTTGGGTTTGTTAGGGTTTCTAGTGATTATTTGGGTTTATTATGGTTTAATAGTGTATTTTACTATATATTAGGGGTTTTAGGTATTTTGTAGCATTTATTAGTGTCTAATAGTGTGTGTTAGGGTTTATTATAGGTTATTACGATTTATTAGTGTTTATTAGGGTTTTAAGGGTTTAATAGTTGGTCTTATGGGTTATTAGGGTTTATTAGTGGTTCTTAGGGGTTATAGTAGTTGTTAGGGTTTGTTAGGTTTTGTTAGGGTTTTTAGGGTTTTTTACGGTTTCTTTGAGTTGTTTGGGGTTTTATTCTTTTTTTGGGTTTTATGGGTGGGTTTGGATTTTTTATTCTTTGTTAGGGTTATTTAAGCATTTTTGGGGGTTTTGTTGTGTTTCTTGGGTTTTGAATCATTTTTCAGTTTTTTGTAGTAATTGTTAGGGTTTACGTAGTGTTGTTAGTGGCTTTAGTGGTTCTTTACTGGTTTATTAGGGTTTAATTTTTTATATGATGGTATATTATGGTTTAATATTTTTGAGGGTTTTGAAGGGTCTTTAGGTGGTTTTAAAAATTTTTTAGTGTTTGTGTAGCGTTGTTAGAGTTTATGTAGCATTTTTAGTGTTTATGTAGCCTTTTTTTGGGTTTAGTTAGCAGTTTAAGGTTTTATGTAACATTTTTAGGGTTTATGTAATGTTTTTAGGGTTTAAGTAGTTTGTTTAGGATTTAGGTTTTATGAAGCATTTTTTAGGGTTTATGTTCCATTTTTGGGGTTTATGTAGTGTTTTTAGGGGTGATATAGTATTTATGTTACATTTTTTAGGGTTTATGTAACGTTTGTATGGTTCATGTATTATTTTTGGGGTTTATATTGTGTTTTTTGGTTTTATATAGCGTTTTTTAATGTTTATGTTGCGTTTTTTAGGGTTTGTGTTGTGTTTTTAGGGTTTATGTTAAATTCCTAGGGTTTATGTAGTGATTTTAGGGGTTATGTATCATTTTTTGGGTTTATGTTACGTTTTTTGGTTTATGTTGCGTTTTAGGGGTTTTGTTCCATTTTTAGGGTTTATATAACGTTTTTAGGGTTTATGTATCTATTTGAAGACTTTTTTATGGTTTTAAAGGTTGTTTATGGTTTGTAGTGTTTTTAGGGCTTTTAAGGGTTGTAAATGGGTGTTTATTGTTTTTTATGTCATCTGATGGATTTTTAATGGTTTTGGGGGGTTTTATGGGGTTATTTTTTTTTGGGATTGATGGGGGTTGTTAGGTTTTTTAGCGTGTTTTAGGGATTGTTTGGGTATTGTAGTGGTTTTTAGGGTTTATATAATGTGTTTTTGCATTTTCTTAGGTTCTTTAGGGTTTTTAGATTTCTTTAGAGTTTAATAAGTTTCTTTAGGGTTTATAAGGGTTCTTTAGAGTTTATTAGTGTTCTTTAGGATTTTTTATAGTTTATTAGCGTTTTTTATTGTATATTAGGGTTTTATTGGCCTTTTGAAGGAATTAATAGCTTTTTCAAGGTGGTATCAACCGTTTTTACGGTTATTTAGGACTTTTTAGGGTTTACTAGATTTATTAGGGTTTAATAACGTGTATTTGGTTTTATTATGATTTATTAGGGTTTATTATGATTTTTTGGGTATATTGGGGTTTATTAGGGGTTTGTCATGGTTTGTTTGAGTTTGTTACGATTTATTTGGTGTTGTTAGGATTTGTTACTATTTATTTGGGGTTGTTAGATTTGTTAAGATTTATTTTGGGGTTATTAGGGTTTGTTAGGGTTTATTAGTGGTTTATAGGGTTTTGTAGGCTATTATTTGGAGGTTTTTGTAGCGTTTTGGAAGGTTTTTTAGGGTTTTTAGTGATTATTAGGGTTTATTATGGTTTAATAGTGTTTTTTATTGTATATTATGTGATTTAGGGCTTTTGTAACATTTATTAGGGTCTAATAGAGTTTGTTAGGGTTTATTACATGTTATTACGATTTATTAGTGTTTATTAGGGTTTTTAGGGTTTAATAGTGGGTTTTAGTGGTTATTATGGTTTATTAGTGGTTCTTAGGGGTTATTAGTGGTTGTTGGGGTTTTTAAGGGTTTGTTAGGGTTTTTAGGGTTTGTTACGGTATGTTTGAGTTGTTTGGGGTTTTATGTGTTTTTTTGGGTTTTATGGGTGTGTTTGGATTTTTTATGCTTTGTTAGGGTTATTTTAGCATTTTTTGGGGTTTTGTTGTGTTTTGTGGGTTTTGAAGCAATTTTTGGTTCTTTATAGAAATTGTTAGGGTTTATGTAGCGTTGTTAGTGGCTTTAGTGGTTCTTTAGGTTTCTTTAGGGTTTTTGGGGTTTTAGGGTTCTTTAGGGTGTATTAGGGTTTCTTTTGAGGTTTTTAGGGTTTTCTAGGGGTGTTTTAGGGTTTTATGCGTTTCATAGGGTTGGTTAGGGTTTTTAGTCATTTTTAGAAATTTTAGTGTTTTTAGAGTTTTTAGTGGTTTTTAGGTTTTTAGGGTTTTTTGATGTTTTTTGAGGTTTTTTAGGGTTTTTAGGTTTTTTTCATGTTTTTTTGGTTTTTTTTCATTTTAGGGGTTTTAATGTATTTTAGGGCCTTTTAGGGTTTTTGAGGATTTTTTAAGGTTTTTAGGGTTTTTAGGGGTTTTTAGGGTTTTTAGGGTTTTTAGGGGTTTTTTGGGTTTTTATGGTTTTTTAGGGTTTTGTTAGGTTTTTTCAGGTTTGATTGGGTTTTTTTGTTAATATTAGCATTTTGAATGGTTTAATAGCATTTTTGTCATATATTTGATTTTTTAGGCATTTTGTAGCTTTTATTGGGGTCTAATAGGGTTTTTAGGGTTTATTATGATATATTATTGTTTATTAGGGTTTAGTAGTTGGCTTTAGGGTTTATTTGGGTTTATTATGGTTTATTATTGGTTGGTAGGGTTTATTAGGATTTATTAGTTCTTATTAGAGTGATTTAGGGAGTCAAAGGGTTTTTTAGGGTTTCTAAGGGTGCATTAGGGTTTCTAAGGGTGGGTAAGGGTTTTTATGTGCGGGTTAGGGTTTCTAAGGGTGTGATATGGTTTCTAAAGGTTTCTAAGGTCGTGTTAGTGTTTCTATGGGTGTGTTGGGGTTTCCAAGGGTGTGATATGGATTCTAAGGGTGTGTTAGGGTTTCTAAGAGTTTGTTAGGGTTTCTAAGGATGTGTTAGTTTTTCCTATGTTTGCTTAGGGTTTTGTTAGGGTTTTAAGATTTTTAGGGTTATGTTATGGTTTCTTATGGTTTCTTAGGGGTTTTTAGGGTTTCATTGGGTTTTTTGTGTTTATAGGGTTTCTTAGTGATTCTTGGGGTTTGTTAGGTCTTTTTAGGGTTTGTTAGGATTTTTTGGGTTTGTTATGTTTTTTAGAGTTTTTTCAGTTTGTTTGGGTTTCTTAGGGTTTGTTTGGGTTTGTTAGTGTCTGTTAGGGTTTGTAAGGTTTTTGCATGATTTTCAATGATATTTAGTGTTTACGAGGTCATTCATGGTTTGTTAGGGTTATTTAGTTGTTCATGGTTTTCACAGATGTGTAGAGAGAGTCGCAAACTTCAACTTTATATGTGGTAGAGGTGAAACGGACACCCATAGTAAAAGATATGGTCATTCGTAGGACTTAAGGACCTTTTGGGTCTTTAAGAACATGATAAGTTGTTACTATTGGTCACAGATGTCATGATCTAGTCGAAAGCTTCAATTTGATATATGGTATAAGGGAAACGGACTCACAGAGTAGATGTTATGGTCTATTGGAGGGTTTAAGTACCTTTTTGGGCCTTCAAGGATGAGAGAAGGTGATTCAGTGGTTATAAGAGTGTATGTATTGTCTCAAGCTTTAATTTGATATGTGGTAGAGGCAAAACGGACACCCATAGAAGAAGTTATTGTAAAACGGACACCAGAATCCAATCTTTTGACTATCCAAATAGATTTTGGGTCATTTTAGTGATTGAAGAATGTCAGAAAGGGTTCTAGTGGTTACGAGAGTCTGTATCTTTTCATAATATTCAATTTGATTAATGGGAGATCCAAAATTAACACACGTAGCAGAATTTGTTGTCATTTTAAATTGAGCAACCCTCCTAGCACCTAAAAACCTAAGAAACTCATAACTCTCTAAAATAGGCATAACTTCTCCTTCGAGTGTCTGTTTGAGAGATGTGACTAGGAAAATTGAAGATCATGAGATGAGTGAGGACCAAGTCTACTCGAAAATGTTAGATGATCAAAGAAACAAAAGATATATTAGTTATACAACTCCAAAAAAGTCCAACTTCAAAAGACCATAACATTCACTCTGGTTGTCTGTTTGAGCATACCACATATCAAATCGAAGGAAGCAAAGAGATCTATGTAGAAGGATAACTTTAACAAAGTTAAAGTAATTTTTGGGACCTTAAAATCCCAAAACTCCATCAGAAGGTCTCAAAAACTCCATTTCGGTTTCCGGATCCCTGTCAATTTTTTTAAATGGTCATAACTTCCGATCTGTGTGTCTCTTCAGCCACCTGAACCTGTTTTTATCGTAGTTCATTCCATGAGATTTTGTTTGACTATTCACAGAGAGGAAATAGACACCTAAAGAAGATGTTATGCCTTATTTAATGACTCTATGATTTGTTAGGTTTTTCGAGACACCATTTCTAGCACTTGTGTCCTATCTACTATTTTTTCAAACAACTATAACTTATTATTAATACTACTATTATTATTATTATCATCATCTCATGAAAATGCACATGCACATGCACGTGTGTTATTATTATATTTTTATTACCATGCACATGCACATGAAATGAACACACGTTATTTTATTATCACGTGCGTAGTTATTAGTTTTGTTATTATTATTATTGTGGTGGTGGTTGTTGTTTTTGTTTTTGTTTTTATTGTTATTATCATCACATGCAAATGCACATCCAAATTCACAAACACACACATTCAATGAATGTGAATTATTCTATTATCACATGTGTTGTTATTATTTATATCATCATCCTCATCATCATCATCATCACATGCAAATGCAATGCACATGAGTTATTATTTATTACCATACAATGCACACGTAATGCACATGCAATAATCTATTATCATATACATTAGTAATACTACTATTATCACCACTACCACTACAATTATTACTACTACTGTTATTATTACAATCATCACAGGAAAATGTAAACTCACGTGCATTATTATTTATTACCATGTATGTGCATATGCAATGCACTTGTATTATTCTTTTATTATTATTATTATTATTATTATTATCATTATCATTATTACTATCATTATCACATGAAAATGCACATGCATGTGCGTTGTTATTTATTATTTACTACCATTCACGTGCATGCGTTATTATTATTATTATTACAATTAGTAATATTAATATTATCATCAAATGTAAATTCAGATGCACATGCATGTGCATTCTTATTTATTATTATTTATTTATTATTTATTATTATGCACTTTCACATGAAATGCACTTGCGTTATTCTATTATTATTATTATTATTATTATTATTATTATTATTTTTCTTGGTATTTTTGTTGTTTTTATCATCAAATACAAATTCCCATGCACATGCGTTGTTATTTATTATTTATTACCATGAACGTGCATGCGTCATTATCATTATCATTACATGTAAATGCACATACACATGCGTTGTTATATATTATTTATTATCATGCCCATGCAAATTCAATGCATTTTCATTATTCTATTATCACATGTGTTATTATTATGTATTCTAATGCACGTGCACACACAATGCATGTGTGTTGTTCTATTATCACATTTGTTATTATTTATTATTTATTATCATTCACAAGAAAATGCACATTCATGTGGACTTGGTTATTATTATTTTTTATTACCTTACACATGCACATGCACATGCACATGAACATGCACATGCACATGCACATGCACTTGCATGTGCGTAATTAATTATTATCTATTATCATTCACAAGAACATGCACATACACAAGCAATTCATATGCGTTATTATTTATAATTTATTATTTATTATCATTCACATGTAATTGCACAGGCATATGCACAGGCACGTGTGTTATGATTTATTTTTTGAACCACGCACATGCATATGCACATGCACGTGCGTTATAACTACTACTATTATTAGAGGTATTTTTAGGGTTTAATGTCATTTTTTAGGATTTTTAGGTGTTATTATCATTTATTAGGGTTTGTTAAAGTTTTCGGGTTTTTAATGGTATATTAGCATTTTTTAGGGTTTGGAGGGGGTTATTAAGATTTTATTAGGGTTTATTATGATGTGTCAAGGTTTATTAGGTATTATTAGATATTTTTAGGGTTTTGTTAGGATTGAGTTGGGTTAATTAGGGTATAATATGGTATATTATGGTATATTTGGGTATGTTTAGGATTTATTAGGGTTTATTATGGTTCATTATGGTTTATTAATTTTTAGGAGGTTATATTAGGGTTTTATAGAGTTTAGTAGTGTTTATTCGGGTTTATTAGCGCTTTAATGCTTTATTATATTTTATTAGCATTTATTAGGGGTTTTAGGGATTTTTAATGGTATATTAACATTTTTTAGGGTTTAGTGGGGTTTATTATGGTTTATTATGGTGTATTATGGATTACTACGATTGAGTAGGTATTTTTAGGGTTTTATTAGGGTTGATTCGATATCTTTAAGGATTTATTAGTATTTATTAGAGATGAGTACGGTTTATTAGGGATTTGTAGGGTTTAATAGGGTTTGTTAATATTTTTATTAAGGTATATGAGTGTTTTTTAGTTTTTTTTAATATATATGAGGGGTTGTTCTGTCTTTTTAGGTTTTATTAGCGAGTTTCTATGTTTGTGAGAGTTTTTAATGGTTTATTAGCATTTATTAGAAATTATTATTTTTTATTAGCGTTTTTAGGTTTTTAATGATTTTTTTGCATTTTTTTGTTTATTGGGGTTTAGTTGGGTTTTATTAGGTTTTGTACTGGTGTGTCAAGGTTTATTAGGGATGAGAAGGTATTTTTAGGGTTTTATTAGGGTTTTATTAGGGTTTATTAGTTTTTATTAGGGTTTATTAGGGATTTTTAGGGTTTATTAGGGGTTGTTATGGGTTTATTAGTTTTTTTTGTTTTATTAGGTTATATTAGTGTTTGTTATGTATTTTTAGATAATATAGCATTTTTTTATTTTCTGTGTGCATTTTTTTTGTTTGGTAGAATTTTTAGGGTTTCTTAGGTTATATTATACTTTATTAGGGTTTCTATGGATTTTTACGGCATTTTAGAACTTTTTGTCTTATATAGGTTATATTAGTGTTTTTAGGTAATATAGCGCATTTTTATTGTTTGTGATCATTTTTTTATTGTTTGTGAGCATTTTTAAGGTTTTTTAGGTTATATTATAATTTATCAGGGTTTCTTTGGATTTTTTAAAGTATACTAGCATGTGTTTTTTTATTAGGGTTTTGTAGGGTTTTATTAGGGTTTATTATGATGTGTTAAGGTTTTTTAGGGTTGATTAAAGTTTATTTGGATTTATTTATGGTTTATTAGGGAGTTTTTGGGTTTTTTTCGGGTTTATTAGTGTTTATTAGTGTTTATTAGTGTCTATTAGGGTTGGTTTATGGTTGTTTAGGTTTTCTTAATGTGTTTTTATGGTTTGTTAGGATTTAGTATCATTTATTAGGGTTAATTAGGTATTTTTGGGGTTTCATTAGGGTTGAGTAGAGTTTCTTAGAGGTTTTAGGGATTATGAGGTGTTTTTAGGGATTAATAGAGTTTATTAGTGGTTTATTAGGGTTTAATTTTTTAAATTATTGTATATTGGGGTTTAATATTTTTGAGGGTTTTAATGCTTCTTAAGGTTTTTTTAGAATTTTTGGGTTTGTGTAGCGTTGTTAGAGTTTATGTATCTTTTTAGTGTTTATGTAGTATTTTTAGGGTTTAGATAGCAGTTTTAGATTTTATGTGTCATTTTTAGGGTTTATGATACGTTTTTAGGGTTTATGTAGCGTGTTTAGGGTTTAGGTTTTATGTAGCATTTTTAGGGTTTATGTTTCATTTTCTGGGTTTATGTTGTGTTTTTAGGGGTGATATAGCATTTATGTTGCATTTTTAGGGTTTATGTAACGTTTCTAGAGTTCATGTAGTGTTTTTAGGGTTTATATTGTGTTTTTAGGTTTTATGTAGCATTTTTTAATGTTTACACTATTGGAAATCCCATTTTTACCAAAGATTATATCCAAACGGTATGATAAACTATTGGGAATGGTTATGTATACCAACGGTTTTAAGAAAACCGTTGGTATAGAGGCTTTTATGAAGAAATTTACCAACGGTTTGTAAAATCGTTGGTATAGGCCTCAATTAAGAAACTTTTACCAACGGTTATACACTAACCGTTGGAATATGTTGAAATCTTTGCCACATTTTACCAATGATTTAAAGAAACTGTTGGTATAGGACTACATTCCCAATGGTTTTTAAAAACTGTTGGGAATGTTTTCCCCTAAATCCAGTTCAGGTGTCCACTAGCCCCTCCGCTCGATTTTAGTCCCCCTCCGCTCGACTGTAGCCCTAAATTGAAGCTCTCCCGATGCTCTCTCGTTACCCAGTATCCGAAACTCCATCCATCCTCTTCAATAAAACAATTTTTCTGTTATACACTTCAAATATGTAAGTTCTACCTCAGTTATATTGTTCTTCACCTATTTTTTATTTTCTATTTTGATTTGACCTAAACGTCTGGGATCTCTCTATACAAAGACTCAGATACTCATTCCACTCATAGATCCATCTTAAATCAAACAATTTTGTAGTTCTACACTCTAAATCTGTATGTACTACCTTAGTTTTAATGTTTTGCATATATTATTTTTGTTTTCTGTTTTAATTTGGTATAAACTAGGTTGTCTTGTTTATGGCATGCGAAGGTTAGTGATATTGAGGATGAATTGGATGTTGGTTGGGTGATGGATTGGAATTGTGATGTTTTTTGGATTAAGTTTAGTTAATTTTCAATGAATTATTTGGGGATTTCCTCCCTTTAATAGAGCCCCCACTCCTCATGGACCCTAGACACCCCCCCTCTTGAACCCTGGATAGTCCCACCCTCTTGGAACTTGGACAGCCTGGCCCCCCTCTTTCCTGAAACTTAGACAGCCCCCTTATGGACCCTGTACAACCCCCCTCCACCCTCCTCCTAGGACCTTGTATAGTCCCCCTCCTTCCTGGACCCTAGTTAGCCCCCCACCCTCCACCCTGGACCCTGGATAGCCCCCCTCCTCGATGGACCCTAGATAGCCCCCTCCTTCCTGGACCATGGACAGCCCCTTCTCCCCTTCTCCTGGACCTTGGACAGCCCCCACCCCCCGTCCTGGACCCTGGACAGCCCCCCACCCCTCCTCCTAGACCTTGGACATCCCCCTCATCCCCCTCCTCAACCACCAAATACCCCCCCACTTCAAAACATTGACCACCAAACTTGGACATGCTGGATTTTCTCTAAAAAGATAGATTTGATCCTCAAACCACCTCAATAATATCCTAAACAATGCTTATAATGTGGTTTTTACCACATAGCATCCAATTGTATTCCAAGTCACTAGTCCATCCTCCCTTGGATAGATTTTACAAAAAGCGTTCAACCTTAAGGATGCAAATAAAAATAAATTTATATAAGTCATTTGATAATGGATTAAAATTTTAAATTGGGATCCACTGAGGAATATTAGAGATATTATGCATCATGTCCATGAGTAAATCCATTTTTAAATATCCGATAAGTTATTTTTCACAATTTTCACTCATTAATTGTTTGTAAAAATGGGACAAACATTTATAAAGTTTCTAATATATAAAAATGAATCTATTTGTGGATGCAGCTTTACCAACAATGTCTAGCTTGTCTTCCTCTTCCATGATCATCGATGTGCACGTCCCGTCTCCATCTGACCTCACACGATGGGTGACTCAGCATATGGATGAGGAAGATCACCAGATTATCTTACTTCCACACCAGATTCACACCCGCTACACTCCTGAAGTGATCAATCCCACTAAGTGTCCCTGTGAGCTTGATGACACGACCACCAGTTCTTGAAAGAGGCAGAGGAGTTCTGAGCTGATGGACTAAGACGATTGACCAGTGTCCATCCATCTGGCTGAAGATGTAAAACTTATCACTTTATGGGAGGCAACCCATGTTCTAGAGTTTCATCATTTTGCTTTTTTTACATTGTTTTAGGAAATAAACATGGCATGTATGCAACAAGTTTTTAGCTGCTTCTGATCTGTATGTGCACTTGTCATTACTCTGCATGACTGCTTCTATTTTGTCTGATCCATGGTGTTATTTTTTATGACATGATGCGGCTATGTGCTTTCTATGTGTAGATTTTACAGGTACATAAGTATGTGCACTTTTCATTATTCCATTCCTTCAGTGCTTAGGCCGATGGTACGAGGGAGGTTCGTACCAGAGGTAGACGAGCATCTCCGCGTACCCAACTAGACCCTTCTCCTCCAACCAAAGGCATTCGGATTCTATTTAAAAATAAGGAAAACGATCCATGGGTCAAATGTGATGTGTATAAGTTAACCCCACCTCAATAAAAGGCACAGTGTGGCCAGGATCACTCAAACTGCCTCTCTTGTTCAAAATTGACTTATTTTTAACTGAAATCAACAACTGACATATGGGAAACTGACCAAACGCCTTCTGATTGTGTTGAAACTTTAGGAAAACGATCCATGGGTCATATTTGACATGTAAAAGTCAACTCCGCCTCAATACGATGCGTGGTGTGGCCAGTATCACTCCAAGTGTATGTATTTTGTTTAAAATGGACAATATTTTACGTACATATGCCAATCCAATCAAACAGATTTTGATTATGTTGATACTTTTTCACAATGATCCATGACTCATATTTGTCGTGTATGAGTCAACCCCACTTCAATTCGAGGCTCGGTGTGGCTGATACCACTCAAAGTGCATCTGTTTTGTTAAAAATGGACTTAATTTTAAGTGAAATCAACAACTAACATATGGCAAACCGACCAAACACATTCGTATTCTGTTGAAACTAAAGAAAAACGATCCATGAGTCAAGTGCGACGTGTATGAGTCAACTCCACCTCAATACTAGGCTCGGTGTGGCTGACACCACTCAAAATGCCTCTATTTTGTTAAAAATGGACTTAATTTTAAGTGAAATCAACAACTGACATACGGTAAACCAAACAAACACATTCGGATTATATTGATACTATAGGAAAACGATTAATGGGTCATATGTGACATGTACGAGTCAACCCCTCCTTAATACAAGGGGCGGTGTGGACGGTACCATTCAAAATGTCTCTTTTTTGTTCAAAATGACTTTAATTTTAAGTGAAAACAACAACTGGCATAAGGATAACTGAAAAAATGCATTCCAAATCTGTTGAAACTTTAGTAAAATGATACATGGGTCATATGCGATGTGTAAGAGTCAACCCCTCCTCAATCCAAGGCATGGTGTGGCCGAAACCACCCAAATTGTCCCTCTTTTGTTTAAAATGGACAATATTTTACGTACATACGCCAAACTGATCAAACGGATTCTGATTGTGTTGATATTTTTTCACAACTATACATGACTCATATTTTATGTGTAAGAGTCAACCCCGCCTCAATTCGAGGCCCGGTGTGGCCAACACCACCCAAAGTGCCTCTATTTTGTTAAAAATGGACCTAATTTTAAGTGAAATCCACAACTGACATACGGAAAACCGACCAAACGCATTAGGATTATATTTAAACGTAAGGAAAATGATCCATGAGTCAAATGTGATGTGTACGAGTAAACCCCAGCTCAATATGAGGCCCGTTGTGGCTGACACCACTCAAAGTGCCTCTGTTTTGTTAATAATGGACTTAATTTTAAGTGAAATCAACAACTGACATACGACAAACTGAACAAATGCATTCGGATTCTATTGAAACTTATGGAAAATGATCCATGGGTAAAATGTGATGTGTACGAGTCAACTTCACTTCGATCTGAGGCTCGGTGTGGACGGGACTACTCAAACTCCCTCTCTTTTGTTCAAAATGGACTTATTTTTAAGTGAAATCAACAACTGACATATGGGAAACCAACCAAACGCCTTCGGATTGTATTGAAACATTTGAAAAACGATCCATGTGTTATATATGATGTGTAAGAGTCAACCCCGGCTCAATCTGAATTGTGGTGTGGCCGGTATCACTCCAAGTGTATGTATTTTGTTTATAATGGACAATATTTTACGTACATACTCCAAAACAATAAAACGGCATCAAATTGTGTTGATACTTTTGAAAAATGATCCATGAATCATATGTGATGTGTAAGAGTCATCCTAGACTCAATATGAGGCCCAGTGTGGCCGACACCACTCAAAGTGCCTCTATTTTGTTAAAAATGGACTTAATTTTAAGTGAAATCAACAACTGACATACGGTAAGCCGACCAAACGCATTCAGGTTCTGTTGAAACCTAAGGAAAACGATTCATGGGTCAAATGTGACGTGTACGAGTCAATTTCTCTTCTATCTGAGGCGTGGTGTGGCCATAACCACTCAAACTTCCTCTATTTTTTTTCAAAATTGACTTATTTTTAAGTGAAATCAACAACTAACAGATGGGAAACCGAACAAACTCCTTCAGATTGTGTTAAAACTTTTGGACAACGATCCATGGGTTATATGTGATGTGTAAGAGTCAATCCTGGCTCAATACGAAGCACATTGTTTCCGGTATCAATCCATGTGTATGAATTTTGTTTAAAATTGACAATATTTTACGTACATACGCCAAACCGATCAAATGGCTTCTGACTGTGTTGATACTTTTTCACAACAATCCATGTCTCATATGTGACATGTTCGAGTAAACCCTGCCTCAATCCGAGGCCCGTTGTGGCCAACACCACTCAAAGTGCCTCTGTTTTGTTAAAAATGGACTTAATTTTAAGTGAAATCAACAACTGACATATGACAAACTGACCAAACGCATTCAAATTCTGTTGAAACTTAAGGACAACAATCCATGAGTCAAATGTGATGTGAACGGACAGCCCCAGACATCCCCCCACCCCCACCCCCCTTTCTGGACCCTGGACACCCCCCCACCCTCCTCCTTGGACCCCAGATAGCCCCCGGACATGAATAACATTTTCCTTTTGTACCACTGTGTATGCAAGTAAATGAGACTCGTATGCCTTATGTATAATTCTATTACAATTTGATTAAATGTTATACCTCATGGATGATATGTAAATGTAGGCATGTTGATTTCGCATGCCTTTTTTTATTTCTTTGATCATGCAATGTTATTTGGGATTATTCGATTTTTGTATGTCTTGAACAATATGAATGACTTGGTAAGCTTATTAGCTCATTCTCATCAAATGCATGTGATGATATGCTATAATTTGAATACAAATCCTTGTTTCACATTCTCCATGACCCCCATACTCGATCCCTGTAAATCTCCCCTCCCCTCTTCCTGGACAACCCCCTCCCCTCTCTGGACATCCCCCCACATCACATTCAATGCAAGTCATGCATCACTCTAGATGATGCACAAATATTAACCACATTGTTAATTCACATTATCACACATACCCCTCATGCACCAATTTCTATCATAATCATCACCTTTTTTAGTAAGAAAAAATTGATATGTGTGAACCCAATAAATTAAAATAGGTTAATTGGAAGAGTTATTTTCATATGAAGATTGAAATGGGGAATTTTAGTACATGGCATGGTTGGAAGAGTGATGTTTTTATGTGTTTTTATGTGTTATTTCCAATGTTATTTGTGGTGTTTGAAGTCTATTTATAGATGCTATTTGTGATGTTTTTATGCAGGTCTATCAAGTGGAGGAATCTGTATGCAAGCTCCTAGTTTTTTGTGAAAATAACCAATACCAATGGTTTAGAACCATTGGTATACTTTGAACATATATGAATATATACCAACGGTTTATCTAAACTGTTGGTAAAAAGTTATACCAATGGTTTTGAACCGTTGGTATAAGCTCAAAAATATGAATTTCCCAACGGTTTTAAACCGTTGGTAAATCCTTTTGCCAACGGTTTAGAGGAACCGTTGGGAAATTAAAACATTCACTACCTTTTACCAATGGTTTTCCTTAAACCATTGGTAAATGTCTTTCCCAACGCCTTACTTCCCTACGGTTTGGAAAACCGTTGGTATATCTTATACCAACGGTTTTCCAGCCTATACCAACGGTCTTGAACCATTGGTATTGTCTATATTTCCAGTAGTGTTATGTTGTGTTTTTAGGGTTTATATTTTGTTTTTTAGGGTTTGAGTTACAATTATGGGGTTTATGTATAGGTTTTAGGGTTTATGTTGCATTTTTTTGGTTTATGTTGCATTTTTTTATTATGTTTCATTTTTAGGGTTTTTGTTTCATTTTTATGGGTTTATGTAACATTTTTAGGGTTTCTGTATCAATTTGAAGCCTTTTTTAGGGGTTTAATGGTTGTTTATGGTTTGTTGTTTTTTTAGGGTTTTAAGGGTTTTTATCGGGTGTTTATGGTTTTATATTGTATCAGATGGATTTTTAATGGTTGGGGGGTTATGGGTTTATTTGTTTTTTTTGGGATTGATAGGGGTTGTTAGGGTATTTTAGTGTGTTTTAGGGTTTGTTTGGGTATTGTAGCGGTTTTTAGGGTTCATATAATGTGTTTTAGAATTTTTTTGGGTTCTTTAGGGTTTTTTAGTGTTCTTTAGAGTTTAATTTTGTTCATTAGGGTTTATTAGGGTTCTTTTGTATTTATTAGTGTTCATTAGGATTTGTTACAATTTATTAGCATTTTTTATTGTATATTAGGGTTTTATTGGGATTTTGTAGGCATTAATAGCTTTTTCTAGTGTTTATCCTCCTTTTAGGGTTATTTAGGATTTATTAGGGTTTATTAGGGTTTATTTTATTCATTAGGGTTTATTAACATGTATTTGGGTTTATTATGATTTATTAGGGTTTATTATGATTTGTTAGGGTTTATTGCGGGTTATTAGGGTTTTTTTATGGTTTGTTTCAGTTTGTTATGATTTATTTGGCGTTATTAGGATTTGTTACGATTTATTTTGGTTGGTTAGGGTTTGTTACGATTTATTTTGGGGTTATTAGGGTTTGTTAGGCATTATTAGTGGGTTAAAGGGTTTGGTATGCTATTATTTGATGGTTTTTGTAGCGTTTTGTCGGGTTTGTTAGGGTTTTTAGTGATTATTAGGGTTTATTATGGTTTAATAGTGTTTCTATTGTATATTAGGGGTTTTAGGGATTTTGTAGCGTTTATTAGGGTCTAATAGAGTTTTTTAAGGTTTATTAAAGGTTATTACGATTTAATATTGTTTATTCGGGGTTTTAGGGTTTAATAGAGTGTTTTAGGGGATATTTGGGTTTATTAGCGGCTCTTAAGGGTTATTAGTGGTTGTTAGGGTTTGTTAGGTTTTGATAGGGTTTTTAGGGTTGGTTACGGATTGTTTGCATTGTTTGGGGTTTTGTTCATTTTTTTGGGGTTTTATGGGTGTATTTGGATTTTTGATGCATTGTTAGGGTTATGTTAGAGTTTTTTGGGGTTTTGTTGCGTTTTGTGGGTTTTGAAGCATTTTTCAGTTTTTAGTAGCAATTGTTAGGGTTTATGTAGCGTTTTAGTGGCTTTAGTGGTTCTTTAAGGATTTTTAGGGTTCTTTATGGTGTATTCGGGTTTCTTTTGAGGTTTTTAGGGTTTCCTAGGGAGTTTTTAGGGTTTTTAGGGTTTCATAGGATTGGATAGGGTTTAGTTCGGCATTTTTAGGATTTTTAGGTTTTTTAGCATTTTTAGGAGTTTTTAGGGTTTTTAGCATTTTTTGAAGTTTTTTTGACGTTATTTAGCGTTTTTAGGATTTTTTAGGTTTTTTGGGTTTTTAGGGCTTTCTGGGTTTTTAGGTTTTTTATGATTTTTTAGGGTTTTGTCAGGTTTTTCTAGGTTTGTTAGGGTTTTTATTAATATTTTTGTTTTGAATGGTTTAATAGCATTTTTGTAGTTTATTTGGGGTTTTTGGTATTTTGTAGCTTTTATTGGGGTCTAATAGGGTTTTTAGGGTTTATTACGATTTATTAGTGTTTATTAGGGTTTAGTAGTGGGCTTTAGTGTTTATTAGGGTTTATAATGGTTTATTATTGATTGGTAGGGTTTTTTAGGATTTATTAGTGCTTACTAGAGTGATTTAGGGTGTTTAAGGGTTTGTTAGGGTTTCTAAGGGTGTGTTAGGGTTTCTAAGGGTGGGCTAGGATTTTTATGGGCAGGTTAGGGTTTATAAGGGTGTGATATGGTTTCTAAGTGTTTCTAAGGTTGTGTTAGAGTTCATACGGTAGTTTTGTGGTTTCTAAGGGTGTGCTAGGTTTTTTAAGGGCATGTTAGTGTTTCTAAGGGTGTGTTAGGGTTCTTAAGCGTGTGTTAGTGTTTCTTATTTTTGCTTTGGGTTTTGTTAGGGTATTTAGGGTTTAAAGGGTTATGTTAGGGTTCCCTATGGATTCATAGGAGTTTTTAGGGTTTCTTTGGGTTTTTTTGTGTTTATTGGGGTTTCTAAGTGCTTCTTGGGGTTTGTTAGGATTTTTTAGGGTTTGTTATGTTTTTAGGGTTTTTTGTGGTTTTTTAGGGTTTGTTATGGTTTTTTAGGGTTTGTTAGTGTTTGTTAGGATTTGTTAGGGTTTTTAGGGTTTTGCATGGTTTTTAATGGTTTTTAGTGTTTATGCGGTTATTCATGGTTTGTTAGTGTTATTTAGTTGTTCATGGTTTCCACAGATGTGTAGAGCTAGTCGCAAGCTTCAATTTGATTTGTGGTATAGGTGAAACGGACACCCAGAGCAGAATTTATGGTCATTTGGAGAAGTTAAGGACCTTTTGGAACTTTAAGAATGTGATAAGGTGTTTCTTATTGGTCACAAATGTGTATATCTAGTCAAAAGATTCGATATGATATATGGTAGAGGCAAAATGGACTCCCAGAGTAGAAGTTATGGTCTTTTGGAGGGTTTAAGTACCTTTTTAGGCCTTCAAGGATGTGAGAAGGTGCTTCAGTGGTTATAGGAGTTTAGGTCCAGTTGCAATGTTTGAGTTGATATGTGGTAGAGGCTAAATGGCCACCCATAGAATAAGTTATTGTAAAACGGACACCAGAAGCCAATATTTTGACCATCCAAAGGGATTTTGGGTCTTTGGGGGGGGGGGGTTGAGGAATGTCAAAAAGGGTTATAGTGGTTACCAGAGTGTGTATATTTTCACAATATTCGATTTGATATGTGGTAGAGCCGAAATGAACACACGTAGCAGAAGTTATTGTAATTTTAAATTGAGCAACTCTCATAGCGCCTAAAAACCTTAGAAACCCGTAACTCAATAAAATAGGAATAACATCCCCTTCAGGTGTCCGTTTGAGCACTATGACCAGTTAAATCAAAGCTCGTGAGATGAGTGAGGACCATGTTTTGTAGAAATTATGACAAGATCAAATAAATATAAGATATATTAGTTATACCACTCCAAAAAAAATTCCATCTTCAAACAGCTATAATTTTCGCTCTGGTTGTCTGTTTGCGCTCTACCACATATCTAATCGAAAGTAGCGAAACAATATATGCAGAAGGATGACTTGAACATAGTTCAAGTCATGTTTGAGACCCTAAAATCCGAAAAACCCTTCAGAAGGCCTCCAAAACTCCATTACCATGTCTGGATCCCTGTCAAATATTTTTTAAAATGGTCATAACATCTGATCTGTGTGTCTGTTCGGCCTCTAGCACCATTTTATATCATAGTTCGTTCCATGAGATTAAGTTTGACTATTCACAGAGTGAAAATGGACACTTGATGAAGATGTTATGCCTTTTTGAATGATTGTGATATTTTAGGTTTTTTGACACCCTGTTTATAGCATTTTTGTCATGTCTGCTGTTTTTCAAACAACTCTAACTTATTATTTCTGTTATTATTATTATTATTATTATTATCATCATCTCATCCACATGAACATGCACATACACTTGTGTTATTATTATATTTTTATTACCATGCACAGGCACATGCAATGCACACACGTTATTTTATTATCATGTGCGTAGTTGTTATTATTATTATTATTATTATTATTATTATCGTGTTATTGTTGTTGTTGTTGTTGTTGTTATGGTTATAATAATCACATGAAAATTCACATGCGAATGCAAATACACACACATTCAATGCACGTGCATTATTCTATTATCACATGAGTTGTTATTGTTAATATTAATAATAATAATATTATTATTATCATCACCATCACAAGCAAATGCAATGCACATGCGTTATTATTTATTACCATGCGCGTGCACATGTAATGCACATGCAATATTCTATTATCACATGCATTGGTACTACTACTATTATCACCACCACTACTATTATTATTACTACTGTTGTTATTATTACTATCATCACATGCAAATGTAGGTGCACGTGTGTTATTATTTATTATTTATTACCATGCACGTGCATATGCAATGCACTTGTATTATTCTTTTATTAGTATTATTATTATTATCAATATTATTATTATTATTATTACTATTAATATTATTATTAACATTGTCATTATTATTATCATTATCACATGGAAATGCACATGCATGTGCATTATTATTTATTATTTGTTACCATGTACGTACATGCGTTATTATTATTATTATTACAATTAGTATTATTAATATTATTATCAAATGTAAATACACATGCACATGCATGTGCATTAATAATTATCATTATTTATTTGTTATTTACTACTATGTACAAGCACATGAAATGAACTTGCGTTATTCTATTATTATTATTATTATTAGTTTTCTTTGTATCATCAAATACAAATGCACATGAACGTGCGTTGTAATTTGTTATTTATTACCATGCATGTGCATGAGTCGCTATCATTATCATTATATGTAAATGCACATGCACGTGCATCATTATATATTATTTATTATCATGCACACGCAAATTCAATGCACTTGCATTATTCTATTATCAAATGTGTTATTATTATTTATTATTATGCATGTGCACACGCAATGCACATGCATTATTCTATTATCACATGTGTTATTATTTATTATTTATTTTCATTCACATGAAAATTCACATTCATGTGGACTTGGTTATTATTTATTGTTTATTACCATTCACATGCACATGCACTTGGATGTGCATTATTATTTATTATTTATTATCATTCACATGCACATGCACATACACATGTAATTCACATGAGTTATTATTTTTAATTTATTATTTATTATCATTCACATGCATATGCGCAAGCATATACACATGCATGTGCGTTATGATTTATTATTTAAACCATGAACATGCATATACACATGCACGTGTGTTATTAATAGTATTATTATTATAGGTATTTTAGGGTTTACTAGCATTTTTTAGAATTTTTAGGTGTTATTAACATTTATTAAGGTTTGTTAGGGTTTTAGGTTTTTTTAATGGTATATTAGCATTTTTAGGGGTTGGAGGGGGTTATTAGGATTTTATTAGGGTTTATTACGATGTGTTAAGGTTTATTAGGGTTTATTTGGTATTTTTAGGGTTTTATTAGGATTGAGTTGCATTTATTAGGGTATGTTATGGTATATTATGTTATATTTGGGTATGTTTAGGATTTATTAGGGTTTATTATCGTTCATTATGGTTTATTAATTTTTAAGATGGTATATTAGGGTTTTATAGTGTTTAGTGGTGTTTATTAGGGTTTATTAGTGCTTTTATACTTTGTTAGGTTTTATTAGAATTTATTACGGGTTTTGGGGTCTTTTAACTGTATATTTTCATTTTTTAGGGTTTAGTGGGGTTTATTATGGTTTATATAGAGTTGTTAGTGGCTTTAGTGGTTCTTTAGGGTTCTTTAGTGTTTTTAGGGATCTTTAGGGTTCTTGAGGGTGCATTAGGGTTTCTTTTGAGGTTTTTAGGGTTTGATAGGGGGTTTCTAGGGTTTTCTAGGGGGTTTTTAGGGTTTTTAAGGGTTTCATAGTTCGGGTTAGGGTTTTGTTAGGCATTTTTAGGCATTTTAGGTTTTTTTAGAATTTTTAGTGGTTTTTAGGTTTTTTAGTGTTTTTTGAGGTTTTTTTGAGGTTTTTTAGGGATTTTAATTTTTTTGGGTTTTTTCAGTTTTTTCATTTTTTTAAGGGTTCTAGTGTTTTTTGGGTTTTTTGGGTTTTTTGGGTTTTTTGGGTTTTTTGGGTTTTTTGGGGTTTTTATGGTTTTTTATGGTTTTGTCAGGTTTTGTTGATTTTGTTAGGGTTTTTTGTGAATATTAGCATGTAGAATGGTTTAATAGAATTTTATTGTATATTTGAGTTTTTAGGTATTTTTTAGCTTTTATTGGGGTCTAATTGGGGTTTTTAAGGTTTATAATGATTTATTAGGGTTTATTAGGGTTTAATAGTGGGCCTTAGGGTTTATTAGTGTTTATTATAGTTAATTATTGGTTGGTAGGGTTTGATAGGATTTATTAGTTCTTATTAGAGTGATTTAGGGTGTTTAAGTGTTTGTTAGGGTTTCTAAGGGGGTGTTAGGGTTTATAAGAGTGGGTTAGGGATTTTATGGGTGGGGTAGAGTTTCTAATGGTGTGCTATGGTTTCTAAGGGTTTCTTAGGTTGTCTTAGGGTTTCTGTAGGTGCATTGGGGTTTTTAAGGTTGTGCTAAGGTTTCTAAGGGTGTTTTTGGGTTTCTAATGGTGTTTTAGGGTTTCTAAATGTGTGTTAGTGTTTCTTAGGTTTTCTTGGGGGTTTTATTGGGTTTTTAGGGTTATGTTAGAGTTTCTTATGGTTTATTAGGGGGTTTTTAGGGTTTCTTCTTGTGTTTTTGCGTTTATGGGGGTTTCTTAGGGCTTCTTGGGGTTTGTTAGGGATTTTTGGGGTTTTTAGGTTTTTTTTGGGTTTGATATCTTTTTTAGGATTTTTTGGGTTTGTTAGGGTTTGTTAGGGTTTGTTAAGGTTTGTTAGTGTTTGTTAGGGTTTTTCGTGGTTTTTAGTGTTTGTGGGGTTATTCATGTTTTGTTAGTGATATTTAGTTGTTCATGGTTGTCACAGATGTGTAGAGCTAGTCGCAGGCTTAGATTTGATATGTGGTAGAGGTGTAACAGACACCCAGAGCAGAAGTTATGGTCATTTGGAGGAACTAAAGACTTTTTGGGTCTTTAAGAACATGATAAGGTGTTCTTATGGGTCACAGTTATGTAGATATATTCGAAAGATTCGATTTGATATATGGTAGGGGAAAAAAAGACTCCCAGAGTATAAGTTATAGTCTTTTGGAGGATTTAAGTACCTTTTGGGACTTCAAGTATGTGAGAATTTTCTTAATTGGTTATAGGAGTGTAGGTATAGTCTCAAGATTCGATTTGATATGTGGTAGAGACAAAACGGACACCCATAGAAGAAGTTATTGCAAAACAGACACCAGAAGCCAATCTTTTGACCATCCAATGGGATTTTGGGTCTTTTGGGGGGTTGAAGAATGTCAGAAAGGGTTCCAGTGGTTACTAGAGTTTGTATCATTTCACAATCTTCCATTTGATATGTGTTAGATCCAAAATTAACACACATATCAGTAGTTATTGTTGTTTCAAATTGAGCAACTCTCGTGTGTAAAAACCTAAGAAACCCACAACTCACTAAAATTGGCATAACTTCTCCTTCGGGTGTCCGTTTGAGCATTGTGACCAGTAAAATCGAAGTTTCTAAGATGAGTGAGGACCAAGTTTAGTAGAAACTATGAGAAGATCAAATAAATATAGGATATATTAGTTATACCAGTCCAAAAAAATTTCCAACTTCAAACGGCCATAACGTCCACTCCGGTAGTCCGTTTGAGCTCTACCACATATCAAATCAAACGAAGAAAAGAGATATATGCATAAGGATAACTTGAACAAAGTTTAGGTCGGTTTGGGTCCCTAAAATTCCATAAAACCATCATAAGGCCTCCAAAACTCCATTTTTGTGTCTGGATCCCGGTCAAATGTTTCTGAAAATGGTAATAACTTCTGATCTGTGTCTTTGTTCGGCCTCCAGCATTTGTTTTTATCATAGTTAATTCCATGAGATTTAGTTTGACTATTTAGAGTGGAAATGGACACCTGATGAAGAAGTTATGCCTTTTTTAATGACCTTATCATTTGTTAGGTTTTTCAAGACACAATTTCTAGCACTTTTGTCTTGTCGGCTGTTTTTTCAAACAAATATAACTTATAATTACTGTTATTATTATTATTATTATTATTATTATCATCATCATCTCATGAAAATGCACATGCACATGCACATGCGTTACTATTATATTTTTATTACCATGCAAGTGCACATTCAATGCACACACGATATTTTTTTATAATTTGCGTTGTTGTTATTATTGTTATTATTATTATTGTGGTTGATGTTGTTGTTGTTGTTGTTTTTGTTGTTGTTATTGTTATTATCATCGCATGAAAATGCACATCCAATTGAAAATACATGCACATTCAATGAATGTGCCTTATTCTATTATCATGTGCGTTGTTATTATTAATATTAATATTATTATTATTATTATTATTATTATTATCATCATCATCATCACATGCAAATGAAATGCACGGAAGTTATTATCTATTACCATACACATGCACACGTAATGCACATGAAATATTCTATTATAATATGCTTTAGTACTACTAATATTATCACCACTACTATTATTATTAATACTACTGTTATTATTACTATCATCACATGCATATGTAGATGCATGTGCGTTATTATTTATTATTTATTGCCATGGACGTGCATATGCAATGCACTTGTATTATTCTATTATTATTATTATTATTATTATTATTATTATTATCATTATCATTATTATTATCATTATCACATGAAAATGCACAGTCATGTTCGTTGTTATTTATTATTTATTACCATGCACGTGCATGGGTTATTATTATTATTATTACAATTTGTATTATTAATATTATCATCAAATGTAAATGCGCATGAACATGAATGTGCCTTCTTATTTATTATTATTTATTTATTATTTACTACTATGCACATGCACATGAAATGCACTTGCATTATTCTATTATTATTATTATTCTTCTTCTTCTTTTTGTTGTTGTTGTTTGTATCATTAAATACAAATGCACATGCACGTGCGTTTTTATTTATTATTTATTACCATGCACGTGCATGTGTCATTATCATTATCATTATATGAAAATTCACAAGCACATGCATTATTATATATTATTTATTATCATGCACATGAAAATGCAATGCACCTGCGTTGTTCTATTATCACATGTGTTATTATTATTTGTTCTAATGAATGTGCACACACAATGCACGTGCGTTATTCTATTATGACATGTGTTATTATTTATTATTTTTTATCATTCACATGCAAATGCAAATTCATGTTTGGGGTTTTTTGCATTTTTTGGGTTTTATGTGTGTGTTTGGATTTTTATTCTTTGTTAGGGTTATTTTAGCGTTTTTTGGGGTTTTGTTGGTTTTGAAGCACTTTTCAGTTTTTTGTAGCAATTTTTAGAGTTTATGCAGCGTTGTTAGTGGCTTTATTTGTTCTTTAGGGGTGTTTAGGGTTTTTTAGGGTTCTTTATGGTGTATTAGTGTTTCTATTGAGTTTTTTAGGATCTTGTAGGTAAATTTTAGGGGTTTTAAGGGTTTCATAGGGTTGGTTAGGGTTTTTATGCATTTTTAGGCTTTTAGAGTTTTTTAGCATTTTTAGGGGTTTTATGGGTTTTAGCATTTTTCGAGGTTTTTTTGAGGTTTTTTAAATGTTTTTAGGTTTTCTTTGAGTGTTTTCAGTTTTTTCGTGTTTTTCGGGGTTTTTAGGGTTTTTATGTGTTTTTAGGTTTTTTAGGATTTTATAGGGGTGTTAGGGATTTTTAGGAATTTTTAGGGATTTTTAGGGTTTTTTAGGTTTTTTGGGTTATTAGGGTTTTTTAGGGTTTTGTCAGGTTTTTGCTAGTTTGTTAGGAATTTTTTGTGAATATTTTCATTTTGAATGTTTTAATAGCATTTTTTATGTATATTTGGGTTTTTAGGTATTTTGTGGATTTTACTGGGGTCTAATAGGGTTTTAGAGTTTATTACGAATTATTAGTGTTTATTAGGGTTTAGTAGAGGGATTTAGGGTTTATTAGGGATTATTATGGTTTATTATTGGTTGGTAATGTTTTTTAGGATTTAATAGTGCTTATTAGAGTGATTTAAGGTGTATAAGGGTTTGTTAGGGTTTTTAAGGGTGTGTAAGGGTTTCTAAGGGTGGGTTAGGGTTTTTATGGGTGGATTAGGGTTTCTAAGGGTGTGATATGGTTTCTAAGTGTTTCTAAGGTTTTGTTAGGGTTTCTATGGGAGTGTTGGTATTTCTAAGGGTTTGATAGGGTTTCTAAGGGTGTGTTAGTGTTTCAAAGGGTTTTTTAGGGTTTATAAGGGTGTGTTAGTGTTTCTTAATTTTGATTAGGGTTTTGTTAGGGTTATAGTGTTTTGTTAGGGTTTATTATGGTTTCTTAGGGGTGTTTTAGGGTTTCTTAGGGTTGTTTTGGGTTTATTGGGGTTTCTTAGTGCTTCTTCCGGTTTGTTAGGGATTGTTAGGGTTTTTTAGGGTTTGATAGGGTTTGTTTTGTTTTTTTAGGATTTTTTAGGGTTTGTTAGGGTTTGTTAGGGTTTGTTAGGGTTTGTTTGGGTTTGTTAGTGTTTGTTAGGGTTTGTTAGTGTTTTTTAGGATTTTTCATGGTTTTGTATGGTTTTTAGTGTTTATGGAGTTATTCATGGTTTTTAGTGTTATTTACTTGGTCATGGTTGTCACAGATATGTAGAGATAGTTCTGAGATTCAATTTGATATATGGTAGAGGTGAAACGGACACTCAAAGCAGAAGTTGTGGTAATTTGGGGGACTTAAGGTCATTTTGGGACTTTAAGAATGTGATAAGGTGTTCCTATTAGACACAGATGTGTAGATCTAGTTGAATGCTTATATTTGATATAAGGTAGAGGCAAAACGGACTCCCAGAGTAGAAGTTATGGTTTTTTGGAGGGTTTAAGTACCATTTTGGGCCTTCAAGGATGTGAGAAGGTGCTTCAGTGGTTATAGGAGTGTTGGTCTAGTCGCAAGATTCAATTTGATATGTGGTAGAGGCGAAACAGACACCCATAGAAGAAGTTATTACAAAACGGACACCAGAAGCCAATCTTTTGCCCTTCCAAAGGGATTTTGGGTATTTTGGGGGGGTTGAAGAATGTCAGAAAGGGTTCCAGGGGTTACTATAGTGTGTATATTTTCACAATATTAAATTTGATATGTGGTAGATCCAAAATGAACACACGTAGTATAAGTTATTTTCGTTTCAAATTGAGAAACTCTCCTAGCGCCTAAAAATCTAAGAAACCTGGAACCTACTAAAATAGACATAACTTCTCCTTAAGGTGTCCGTTTGAGCATTGTGACCAGTCAAATCGAAGCTCGTGAGATGAGTGAGGACCATGTTTAGTAGAAACTACGAGAAGATCAAAAAAATATAAGATATATTAGTTATACCACTCCAAAAAAAGGCCAACTTCAAACGACCATAACTTTCGCTCCGGTTGTCCGTTTGAGCTCTACCACATATCAAATAGAAAGTAGCGAAGAGATCAACGCATAAGGATGACTTGATCATAGTTAAAGTCATGTATGAGAACCAAAAATCCTAGAAACCCATTAGAATGACTCCATAACTCCATTTCCGTGTTTGGATCCCTGTCAAATATTTCTTAAAATGGTCATAAGTTATGATCTATGTGTCTGTTCGGCCTCTGACACCTGTTTTTATTGTAGTTCGTTCCATGAGATTCAGTTTGATTATTCACGGAGCAAAAATGGACACCCTAAGAAGAATTTATGCCTTGTTCAATGACTCTATGATTTGTTAGGTTTTTTCAGACCCCATTTCTAGCATTTTTGTCATGTCTCTAGTTTTTTCAAACCACTATAACTTATTATTAATGTTATTATTATTATTATTATTATCCTCATCTCATCCACATGCACCTGCACATGCACATGCATTATTATTATATATTTATTACCATGCACATGCACATGCAATGCACACACATTATTTTATTATCACATGCGTTGTTATTATTATTGATATTATTATTATTATGGTTGTTGTTGTGGTTATTGTTGTTATTGTTATTATCATCACTTGCAAATGCACATGTGAATGCACAAACACGCACATTCTATGCATGTGTGTTATTCTTTTATCACATGCGTTTTTATTATTATTAATATTTACATTATTGTTATCATCATCATCATCATCATAATCACATGAAAATGCAATGCACGAGCGTTATTATTTATTACCATGCATGTGCGCACATAATACACATGCAATGTTCTCTTATCACATGGATTGTTACTACAACTATTATCACCACTACTACTACTATTATTACTATTGTTGTTATTATTACTATCATCACATGAAAATGTAGATGGACGTGCATTATTATTTATTATTTATTACCATGCACGTGCATATGCAATGCACTTGTATGGTTCTTTTATTATTATTATTATTATTATCACAATTATTATTATTATTATTATTATTATTATTATTATCATTATCAATATTATTATCATCATCACATGAAAATGAACATTCATGTGCATTGTTATTTATTATTTATTACCTTTCACGTGCATGCGTTATTATTATTATTATTAATATTATCATAAAATGTAAAGGCACATGCACATGCATGTGCATCCTTACTTATAATTATTTATTTATTATTTACTACTATGCACGTGCACAAGAAGTGCACTTGTGTTATTCTATTATTATTATTATTATTATTATTATTATTATTATTTTTTGTATCATCAAATACAAATGCACATGCATGTGCGTTGTTATTTATTAATTATTACCATGCATGTGGATACGTCATTATCATTAACATTACATGTAAATGCACATGAATGTGCATTATTATATATTATTTATTGTCATGAACATGGAAATGCAATGCACTTGCGTTATTCTATTATCACATGTGTTATTATTATTTATTCTCATGCACGTGCACACGCAATGTAGGTGCATTATTCTATTATCAAATGTGTTATTATTTATTATTTATTATCATTCACATGCAAATGAAAATTCATGTGGACATGGTTATTATTTATTGATTATTACCATGCATATGAAAATGCACATGCACATGCACTTGGATGTGTGTTATTATTTAATATTTATTGTCATTCACATGAACATGACCATATACATGTAATTCACATGCGTTATTATTTATAATTTATAATTTATTATCATTCACATACAAATGCGCAGGCATATGCACATCCAAATGCATCATGATTTATTATTTAATCCATGAACATGCATATGCACATGCACATGAGTTATTACTATTATTATTGTTATAGGTATTTTTAGGGTTTACTAGCATTTTTTAGAATTTTTAGGTGTTATTAACCTTTATAATGGTTTGTTGTGGTTTTTTAATGGTATATTAGCATTTTTTAGGGTTTGGTGGGGGTTATTAAGATTTTATTTGGGTTTATTATGGTGTGTTAAGGTTTATTTGGGTTTATTAGGTATTTTTAGTGTTTTATTAGGATTGAGTTGGGTTTATTATGGTATATTATGGTTTATTATAGTATATTTGGGTATGTTTTGGATTTATTTGGGTTTATTATAGTTCATTATGGTTTATTAATTTTTAAGAGGGTATATTAATGTTTTTTAGGGTTTAGTAGTGTTTATTTGGGTTTATTAGTGCTTTTAATATTTTTTAGGTTTTATTAGGATTTATTAGGGGTTTTAGGGATTTTAATGGTACATTTTCATTTTTTAGGGTTTAGTGGGGTTTATTATGTTTTATTATAGTTTGTTAAGGTTTATTAGGGTTGAATATGTATTTTTAGGGTTTTATTATGGTTGAGTAGGTATCTTTAAGGTTTTATTAGGGTCTATTAGGGTCGATTAGTATTTATTAGGGTTTGGTAGGGATTTTTAGGGTTTATTAGGGTTTGTTAGTGTTTTTATTAGGGTATATGAGTGTTTTTTAGTTTTTGTTAATATATATGAGGGGTTGTTAGTACTTTTTAGGTTTTGTTTGCGTTTTTTAGTATTTGTGAGAATTTTTTATGGTTTATTAGGTATTTAGAATTTATTATGGTTTATTAGGGTTTCTAGGGATATTTAATGGTTTTTTTGTTTATTGGGGTTTAATTGGTCTTTATTAGGTTTTATTATGGTGTGTCAAGGTTTATTCGGGTTGAGAATGTATTTTTAGGGTTTTATTATGGTTTTATTAGGGTTTATTAGTTTTTATTAGGGTTTATTAGATATTTTTTAGGGTTTATTAGGGTTTATTTGTTTTTTTGTTTTATTAGGTTATATTAGTGTTTGTTAAGTATTTTTAGATAATATAGAAATTTTTTATTGTTTTTGAGATTTTTTGTTTTTTTTGTGAGTGTTTTTAGGGTTTCTTAGGTTATATTAGAGTTTATTTTGGTTTATTATGGTTTTTAGGGATTTTTATGTTATATTAGCATTTTTTGTCTTTATTAGGTTATATTAGTGTTTTAGGTCTTTTTTTGGTAATATAGTGTGTTTTTATTGTTTTTGATCATTTTTTATTATTTTGGAGCGTTTTTAGGGTTTATTAGGTTATATTAGAGTTTATCAGGGTTTCTAGGGATTTTTATGGTATACTAGCATTTGTTTTCGTTATTAGGGTTTTGTAGGGTTTTATTAGGGGTCATTATGGTGTGTTAAGGTTTTTTAGGGTTGAGTAGGGTTTATTTGGATTTATTTATGGTTTATTAGGGATTTTAAGGGTTTTTTGTGGTTTATTAAGGTTTATTTGTGTTTATTAGTGTCTACTAGGGTTGGTTAAGGTTATTTAGGTTTTCTTAACTTGTTTTTAGTGTGTATTAGGTTTTATTATCATTTATTAGTGTTTATTATGTATTTTTGGGGTTTTATTAGGGTTGAGTAGAGTCTCTAAGGGTTTTTAGGGATTATAAGATGTTTCTAGGGACTATTAGAGTTTATTAGGGGTTTACTACTGTTTAATTGTTTATATTATGGTATATTTGGGTTTAATATTTTTTAGGGTTTTGAAGCGTCTTTAGGGTTTTTGTAGAATTTTTTAGTGGTTCTGTAGCGTTGTTTGAGTTTTTGTAGCATTTAATGTTTATATAGTACTTTTAGGGTTTAGTTAGCTGTTTTAGGTTTTATGTAGCATTTTTTACGGTTTATGTAACATTTTTAGGGTTTTGTAGCATGTTAGGGGTTTAGTTTTTAAGTACCATTTTTTAGGGTCTCTATTTCATTTTCTGGGTTTATGTAGCGTTTTTAGGGGTGATGTAGTGTTTATGTTGCATTTTTTATAGTTTATGTAATGTTTTTAGTGTTCATGTAGTGTTTTTAGGGTTTATGTTGTCTTTTTAGGTTTTATGTAGCATTTTTTAATGTTTATGTTGCGTTGTTTAGGGTTTATGTTATGGTTCTAGAGTTTATGTAGGGATTTTTGGGTTTTTGTAGCGTTTTTGGGTTTATGTTGCGTTTTTTGGTTTTATGTTGCGTTTTTTGGATTTATGTTGCATTTTTAGGGTTTATGTAAAATTTTTGGGTTTGTGTATCTATTTGTTGACTTTTTAAGGGTTTTAATGGTTGTTTATGGTTTGTAGTGGTTTTTAGGGTTTTAAGGGTTGTTAACGGGTGTTTATGGTTTTTATGGTATTTGATGGGTTTTCAATAGTTGTTTGGGGGTTTTTAAGGGGTTATTTGTTTTTTCAGGATTGATAGGGGTTGTTTGGGTTTTATAGTGTGTTTTAGGGTTTTTTTGGTATTTTAGCGATTTTTAGGGTTTATGTAATGTCTTTTAGCATTTTTTCGGTTCTTTATGGTTTATTAGTGTGTTTAGTGTTTCTTATGGTTATTTAGGGTTTACTAGGGTTATTTAGGGTTTATAATTGTTCTTTATGATTTGTTATGGTTTATTGGAATTTTTTATTGTATATTAGGGGTTTATTGCGCTTTTATAGGCATTAATAGATTTTCCAAGTGTTTATCAACATTTTTTAGGGTTATTTAGGATTTATTAGGGGTTATTATGGTTTATTTTATTTATTAGGGTTTATTAACGTGTATTTGGGTTTATTACGATTTATTAGGGTTTATTATGATTTTTTAGGGTTTATTGCGGTTTATTAGGGGTTTGTTATGGTTTGTTTCAGTTTGTTACGATTTATTTGGCATTGTCAGGATTTGTTACGATTTATTTGGGGTTCTTAGAATTTTTATGACATATTATGGTGTTATTATGGTTTGTTAAGGTTTATTAGTGATTTGTAGGTTTTTGTAGGCTATTATTTATCTTTTTTTGTAGTGTTTTGTTGGGTTTTTATGTTATTTAGTGATTATTAGGGTTTATTATGGTTCAATAGTGTTTTTTATTGTATATTAGTGGTTTTAGGGCTTTCATAGTGTTTATTAGATTCTAATAGGGGTTTTAGGGTTTATTATTGGTTATTATGAGTTATCAGTGATTATTTGGGTTTTAGGGTTTAATAATTGGTTTCATGTGTTATTTGGGTTTATTCGTGGTTGTTAGGGTTTGTTAGGATGTGTGTTATTCTATTATCACACACGTTATTGTTATCATTATTATCATTATCATTATTATCATTATCATTTTTATAATTATCATTATGGTTATTTCTATTTTTATTTTTATTTTTATTGTCACATGCAGATGCAGATGCACATGCATTATTATTTGTTATTTATTATATGTAATTTATTTCCAAGCACGTGAATATGTTGTTATTGTTATTATTATTATTATTATTACTATTACTATTATTATTATTATTATTATTATCACATGCAAAAGCACATGCACGTACATTATTATTTTTTACCATGCACGCACACACACAATGCACCTACATTATTCTATTATCACATGCATTTTTATTGTTAATGTTATTATTTCTATTATTGTTATTACTTTTATTATCATCAAATGTAAATGAAAATGCATGTGCGTTATTATTTATTACCATACACGCACAAATTCAATACATGTGCATTATTCTATTATCACATGCGCTGTTATTATTAATATTAATATTATTGTTATTATTATCATAACGTGCGCTATAAGTTATTATTTATTATCATGCACTACACCTGTAATGCACATACGTTATTCTATTATCACATGAGTTGCTGTTATTATTATTATTATTATTATTATTACTACTACTACTACTACTACTATTATTATTATTATCATCATCATCATCTCAGGAAAATGCATATGCACATGCACATGCATTATTTTTTATTTTTTATTACCATTCACGTGCACATGCAATGCACAGACGTTATTTTATTATCACATACGTTGTTAATATTATTGTTATTATTATTATTGGGGTTTTTGTTGTTGTTGTTGTTATTTTAATTATCATCACATGAAAATGCACATGAAAATGCACATGCAAATACATAAACACACACATTCAATGCACGTGAATTATTCTATTATCACATGCTTTTTTATTAATATTATTATTATTATTATTATTGTTATCATTATCATCATCATCACATGAAAATGAAATGCACACATGTTATTATTTATTACCATGAACAAGCACACGTAATGCACATACAATATTCTATTATCACATGCAATGGTACTGCTAATATTTCACTACTACTACTACTACTGCTATTATTATTATCATCACATTAAAATGGAGATGCACGTGTGTTATTATTTATTATTTATTACCATGCACATGCATATGAAATGCACTTGTATTATTCTTTTATTATTATTATTATTATTATTATTATCACTGCAATTATTGTTATTATTATTATTATTATCATTATCCATATTATTATCATTATCACATGCAAATCCACATGCATGTGCTTTGTTATTTATTATTTATTACCATGAACATGCATGCGTTATTATTATTATTATTATTACAATTAGTATTATTAATATTATTATCAAATGTAAATTCACATGCACATGCATGTGCATTCTTATTTACAATTATTTATTTATTATTTACTACTATGCACGTGCACATGCATGGCACTTGCGTTATTCTATAATAATAATAATAATGATTATTATTATTACTATTATTGTTATTGTTTGTATGATCAAATACAAATGCACATGCAAGTGCGTTGTTATTTATTATTTATTACCATGCACGTGCATGCATCATTTTCATTATCATTACATGTGAATGCACATCCACGTGTGTTATTATATATTATTTATTACCATGAACATGAAAATGCAACGCACTTGAGTTATTCTATAATCACATGTTATATTATTATTTATTATCATGCACGTGAAAATGCAATGCACTTTTGTTATTCTATTATAACATGTGTTATTATTTATTATTTATTATCATTCACATGAAAATGCACATTCATGTGGACTTTCTTATTATTTATTGTTTATTACCGTGCACATGTACATGCACATACACATGAAATTCACATGCATTAATATTTATTATTTATTATTTATTATCATTCACATGAAAATGAGCATGCATATGCACATGCACGTGCGTTATGATTTATTATTTAAAAAATGCACATGCTTATGCACATGAATGTGTGTTATTACTACTATTATTATTAGAGGTATTTTTAGGGTTTACTATCATTTTTAGGATATTTAGGTGTTATTAAAATTTATTATGGTTTGATAGGGTTTTAGGGTTTTTAATGGTATATTAGCGTTTTTAGGGATTGGTGGGGGTTATTAGGATTTTATTAGGGTTTATTATGGTGTGTCAAGGTTTATTAGGGTTTATTAGGTATTTTTAGGGTTTTATTAGGATTGAGTTGGGTTTATTAGGGTATATTATGGTATATTGTGGTATATTTGGGTATGTTTTGGAGTTATTAGGGTTTATTATGGTTTACTATGGTCTAGTAATTTTTAAGAGTGTTTGTTAGGGGTTTTCTAGTTTTTAGTAGTGTTTATTCGGGTTTATTAGCGCTTTTAATCTTTGTTAGGTTTTACTAGCATTTATTAGGGCGTTTAGGGCTTTTTAATGGTATATTTGCATTTTTTAGGGTTTAATGGGGTTTATTATGGTTTATTATGGTGTGTTAAGGTTTATTAGGGTTGAGTAGGTATTTTTAAGTTTTTATTAGGGTTGATTCGGTATCTTTAAGGTTTTATTAGGTTTTATTAGAGTTGAGTACAGTTTATTAGGGTTTGTTAGGGATTTTTATGGTTAATAGGGTTTGTTAGTGTTTTTATTAGGATATATGAGTTTTTTTTAGTTTTTGATAATATATATGTGGTGTTTTTATGACTTTCTAAGTTTTATTAGCATGTTTTTAGTGTTTGTGATCATTTTTAATGGTTTATTAGATTTTATTTGAATTTATTATGGTTTATTAGGGTTTAGAGGGCATTTTAATGGTTTGTTTGCATTTTTTTTGTTGGGGTTTAGTTGGGTTTTATTAGGTTTTGTTATGGTGTGTCAAGGTTTATTAGGGTTGAGAAGGTATTTTAGTGTTTTATTGTGGTTTTATTAAGGTTTATTAGGGATTTTTAGGGTTTATTTGTGTTTGTAAGGTGTTTATAGTTTTTTTGTTTTATTAGGTTATATTAGTGTTTGTTAGGTCTTTTTACATAATAAAGTGTGTTTTTATTTTTTGTGTGCGTTTTGTTTTTGTTTGTGAGCGTTTTAGGGTTTATTTGGTTATATTAGAGTTTATTATGGTTTATTAGGTTTTCTAGGGATTTTAAAGTTATATTAGCCTTTTTTTGTCTTTAGTAGGTTATATTAGTGTTTTTAGGTCTTTTTAGATAATATAGCATGTTTTTATTGTTTGTGATCATTTTTTATTGTTTATGAGCATTTTTAGGGTTTATTAGGTTATATTAGAGTTTATGAGGGTTTCTAGGGATTTTTAAGGTATACTAGCATTTTTTTCTTTATTGGGGTTTTGTAGGGTTTTATTAGGGGTTATTTTGGTGTGTTAAGGTTTGTTAGGGTGGAGTAGGTTTTATTTGGATTTATTTATGGTTTATTAGGGCCTTTTATGGTTTTTTAGTGTTTATATGGGTTATTAGTGTTTATTAGTGTCTATTAGGGTTGTGTAGGTTTTTTTAGGTTTTCTTAACATGTTTTCTGGGTTTATTAGGTTTTATTATCATTTAATAGTGTTTATTAGGTATTTTGGGGGTTTTATTTGAATTGAGTATAGTTTCTTAGGATTTTAGGGATTATAAGGTGTTTTTAAGGATTATTAGAGATTATTAGGCCAAAGGTAGGTGTGGGAACGAGGCTATTCCTAATTCACTCAAATTTTATTAAACAAAAAAAGAGACACAACAGACCGGGGGAGGGTAGGGCCAATCGGCCCTTGCCCAAATACAAACTCAAAAAGGAAAACAAGGAGAAGAAATAGGGAAGAAAAAAGAAAACAAAAAAGAAAACAAGTAAAATAAACACAAGGACCAAGAAACGTTCTTTAGCACTATTCCTCTGCCTTACCATTCTTCAGCACCAAAGCCACCAATCATCAGCTCACAACCAGGAACACCAAATCCATCTTTAGTAAAATCATCAACCCAACTTTAGCACTGAAAAATCACAACAATCACAACCATCAACCTCTAGCAGCATCATGCCAAACACCTTCATAGTAGTACCCATCAAGAAATAGAAACTTCCAACAATCGGTGGCCAAAGGCCAGTAGTGACCACCACCAAAGAACACACACTGCAGCAGATTACCAACAACTAGAGAACAAAGGTAGCTATCATATTACACCAACATCTTTCTTCACACCCATTTCCAGAAACACGTCTGCATTACCCAAAAACACTAGCTCCCACATCATCCAGAATCACCACGCTAGCCAGATCCCTCTCCAATAGTACAAGACCACCACCAACGGAAACAGGAACAAGAACCTCATCACATCCCAGCCATAAAACAACCAACATTCCATCAAGTCACACCCAATAGAAAAACCAAGGGAATTGAATCACCAATATCCAAGATAAGGGCCATTCCGCAGCCCAAACAACACCTCCAGCAATAACGCAGTGCACGACCAGCAGGAAAAACCTAATGTCCTAACCAACAAACATCAGCAGCATCGATACACAACCGACCCATCCACCAGAACATCAAAACCACAAGGGAAAAAAGATCCACCTAGACCCTTCATCAGGAAACGTAGGACCAAAAGAACCGCTTTGGCATCGCATGGCAACATAGATCGAAACCAGAACTCATCAGAACACAAAAAGGCTAGTTTCATCAGCGAGAATCAGGACAGAAGAACGAACCTGGAACATTATTGCAATCCGAGAGCACATAGATTGTGCTTCATGCAACCTCTGCGGAGAACCAGAAGCACCCATAGTAGTAGTGAGCAACAAAAACCTTATTCCTTCACATAAACATCCAGGCCATCGAGAAACACCCAGTCGTAGCTCATTGACGCCAAACCTCACCGTGTCGTGGCTCCAAGAGAGACACCTGGGATTGAACAACGCAGATAGGTCGCAAGGCTTCAAGTTAGGAAGAGCATATTTTAGATCTACTGAAACCAAGGTAAGACGTCGCCAGATCCCAGCCACGTCAACGCCGCCCTTGCAAGAAAAGAACCGCCCGAGGCCATCACCGTATATAATCCTCTTCGCCTCCCCCAAATGAAACACCAAGGGAGAAGACCACTCAAGAAAAAGTCTCCCAAAATCACAAGGCTCGAACGGGGGGAGATAAATGAATCTGTGGAGGAGAATCAGAAGACATGGAGATCAGCGCGTTGGGAATGAGAGACTAGGGGAGAGCAGTTATGACAACCCTACTTTTTATTACAACTTAAACATGCTTTATTAGATAAAAATTCACTTGATACAACAAAGAAGATCGAGAGGTTTAGTGTATTTGGGTCTTAGGATCATTAAATAAAAACTTTAAACTTTAAATACAACATCTTTATTGAAAACTTCCTTTACATGACCACTACATTCCTTCGTACTTAGCATTACATGGGATAACCTGAGGACATGCATAAGAAAAAGGTGAGCTATAAAGCCCAGTAAGGGAGTACACAATGAATAACATGAGGAGTACAATACATGTTAGGAAATAGGCATATCAATAGAGCATAAGAAAAATATGAACATAAAGGCATGATAAAGCATGATAATCATAACATGGAAATGTGGCAACAACACTTAACATTGAATTAGCATGAGCCAAGGCTCATTGCACATAGAGCATGAGTAAACCCTCATTGCACTTGAAGCACGAGTAAACCCTCGTTGCACTAGAATTAGAATGAGTCAACACTAATTGCACATGACGTATCATGATACTATACTTTACCCAATGCATTGGAGCGCTATAAAGGGCACACCCTTCTTAAACATTTCATTTCATGCATAAGTGTGCCACATGGATCATAAAACATGGTTTCATAAAACATAATCATTTATTCCACGATAAAGGAATGTGGAATTCATACATGAAACTTTACAATCAATATGTAAATGTGAATAAAGGTGAATACCCTTGATGGAGAAATGGGCATGGTATTCACTACACAATGACATCGGCTTAGAAAATTGGTGTGATTTCGGCAGCGTAACGGCGTGACATAAGAATTCATAAAAAATGTTTTATGAGCGAGAAAGGGGTTACTCATCATATTTACATGTAATGGACAGTAAGGAGGTCATATATATACATGTCCCAACAATTGAAAAGGAATTTAGATTCATGATACAAAAGTATTGCTTGAATATAAAAGAGGAGAAAAAGGTTTCTTTCGGAATTTCGGCATAGTAACGGGTGTACATGGGGGGATTTTAATGAGAGAGAAAGGGGTCTCCCATCATTCAAAAAATAATAGGGAAGTATGGGAGAGGTGTGAAAACATACCCCAACATTCATAATTTAAATTAAAAGGGCAATACAACTTAAAGAAATTTGACAAAAATGAGAAAGGAAGAAAAAACCCTTACTTGGAAGTGTGCTTCCAAAGGCTAGAGAGAGGCTTGTGAGAGGCTTCTTGGGAGCTTGGGGCACCTTGGGAGGATTCTAGAGAGAGTAGGGCAGAGGTTGTACGAACTCAAAGGGATTTTAGTGAGGAGGAAGTGGGAGCTTGGGTGGGTTTATATAGGAAAGGTGAGAGAATTCTTTATTATTTAGGTTTGGGACCCCTTATATTAAAATAATCCAAACCACAAACCATCCCATGGTATTTGCCCATGGTTTCTGGAAAAGGAAAGAGGAAAACAATATTTTACAAGTCCAAGGTCCGAAATTATTAAAAAATTAGGGTTTCTTATGTGGAGGTTAGTCACACTCCCATGGAAATTAATTTAAAAAGGCAAAGTGTTGAATAAGTCTTGAGGGCTCCATTAATGCTTTGAAAAGTAAGTCAAACAAACCCAAAACCTCATTATTTTAAGGATAAAACACATATTTGCCGAACATAAGGATTATGGTATTTTATTACATCACCATTGGGTCATTATGATGTCATAAAACACATTATATATTTAAATGGTATTTAATTTTTACCCAAAAATTTGACTGTCTCAGAAAATTATGAAAAATTCACCGTTGGATAATTTCGACATCCTAATTCCAAAAATAATATTTATTTTATCTAAATAATTTTCTAAATATGTGAATTTTCACTTTTAAAATAAAAACCGACATTTATAAAAAAATTCACGGGTTTTGACAGAAATGGCTTTCAAACCATAATAAAAAATTTAATTGCATTCATAAAATTATAAGATCATTTATATTTAATAAAAATTAATGTAATATTAATAATAATATTTTATTAAAATATTATTTAATTAAAAAAATCTATTTTATTAAAATATTATTTAATTAAAAAAATCCTTTAATTTAATAAAATATAATTCTTAATTAAATAATAAATAAAAACACCATTTGTACTTTAAAAACTAATTACAATGTATCAAAAATGACTAGAAATTATATTCATTATTATATACAAAAATAATGTACATGAACATGGTGCTACTTATTTGTTACGTAACCCCTTAAAATAACCGCATAAGACCTAAGGGTAAGGTGCGCGATGGTGACAGACTCTTGGGGCGGCTCGGACAACATCGCTCGAGTGGTAATTTCAATCAACTTCCACTTTTCCCGTAGACGATCACGTTCGAGCTTGAATTGATAAAGCTCAGCTTGGGCTTGGTCAAGGGCAAAGCCCAAAGACGCCACCTCTTTTCCGAGCTCTGACAAATGGGCTTCGTAAGGGGCAATTCTACTGGATGAGGCCATCGCTTCCTTTTTTTGAGTAGAAATGGGTTCATTAAAGCCTTATATTTATACTACTCAGATGATCACTGTTCAACGACTATAAAAGTAATGGTCACAAATCTTAACGTAAAACTAAAGAAGTTGACATCTTATAAAAACATTTTTCATAAAGAAACATTTAACTGGATCAAGGGGGATTTTCCATTAATGAAACTTTGGGTCGTTACAACATTCCCCCCTTATGAAATTTCGCCCTCGAAATTTTCCTTTTTCCCACACTAAAACAAATGTGGGTAACTTAGCTTCATCATATCCTCTGACTCCCAAGTTGCTTCTTCAAACTTGTGGTTTCTCCACAACACCTTGACGAGGGGCATTGTCTTATTTCGTAGAACTTTTTCTCTACGATCTAAGATCTTCACTGGTTGCTCCTCATAAGAAAGATCGTCTTCTAATTGTACCACCTCGGAAGAGAGTACATGTGAAAGGTCCGGTATGTACTTCCTTAAGAGGGATACATGAAAGACATCATGCACCTTGGCCATAGTAGGTGGAAGTACTAGTCGATAGGCCACAGCCCCAACACGATCAAGAATCTCGAAAGGGCTGATGTACCTTGGACTTAACTTCCCTTTCTTTCCAAACCTCATGACCTTCTTCCACAGAGATATGCGTAAAAACACCATGTCTCCGACTTTAAACTCAAGGTCTCGTCAACGATTATCTGCATAACTCTTCTGTCGACTTTGGGCTGCCTTGATATGATGCTGAATGGTTTTCACCTTCTCCACCATTTCTTCGACCATTTCTGGTCCAAGCAGCTTACGTTCACCGACCTCATCCCAACATGCCGGTGTTCTACACCTTTTCCCATACAGGGCTTCATATGGTGACATTTGGATGCTCGAGTGGAAACTATTATTATAAGAGAACTCAACCAGAGGAAGATGTTGATCCCATCCTTCTTTAAAGTCCATTGAGCACGCTCTCAACATATCCTCAAGTGTTTGGATAGTCCGCTCGGATTGGCCATCAGTTTGAGGATGATAGGTCGTACTGAAGTTTAGTTCAGTATTCAGAGCATGTTGAAGACTCTTCCAAAACTTAGAGGTGAATATTGGATCTCGATCAGAAACAATAGATAGTGGTACTCCATGAAACCGTACCACATCCCTGATATATATCCGTGCCTGTTGATCCAAAGAGAAAGCCTATCGAATAGCAATGAAGTGTGCAGTCTTTGTAAGACGATCCACAACAACCCAGATTGCATTGTTGCCTTTGGATGTCCTTGGAAGTCCGGTGACAAAGTCCATGGTGATGTTCTCCCATTTCTATTCTGGTATGGGCAATGGTTTCATCATCCCCTTAGACTTCTGTCTCTCTGCCTTCACTTGCTGACACACCAGGCACTTTGATGTATATTCAGTGATCTCCTTCTTCATATTATCCCACCAGAAGTTTTCTCGGAGATCTCGATACATCTTTGTGCTCCCTGGGTGAATAGAGAAATTTGAACTATGTGCATCATCCAAAAGTTCCTTCTTCAGCTCCGGACTTGATGGAACACATAGTCTTTTCCCAAACCGCACAATTCCTTCTTCATTAACATTAATCTCTGAGGATTTTCCCTTTTTGATAGCTTCCACTTTTTCTTGGATTCCCGTATCATCCTTTTAAGCATCCTTTATCCTTTCCAAAAGAGATGGTTGAGAAATCATTTGTGAAAGTATTGATGATGTTCCCTTCTTTATGATTCCCACATCCATCTTCATCAAGTCTAAGAAGATTGGATCCTTCTCAATTCTCATCATTGATAGAATAGCTGGATCCTTTCTACTTACGGCATCCGCCACTTTGTTCGCTTTCCCAGGGTGGTAATGTATTGAACAGTCACAATCCTTGATGAGCTCTATCCATCTTCTCTGGCACATATTAAGATCTTTCTGTGTGAATATATATTTAAGACTCTTGTGGTCAGTATATATCTCACATTTCTCTCCATAGAGATAATGCCGCCAGATTTTCAAGGCAAAGATCACCGCCGCCAACTCCAGATCATGCGTTGGATAGTTTCGCCCATGGATTTTCAACTGCCTTGAGGCATAGGATATCACTTTATCATTCTGTATCAGCACACATCCTAAGCCCTTCTTCAAAGCATCTCTGAATACCACAAAAAGCTCCCCACTTGTGGGTAAAGTGAGCACGGGTACAGTGATAAGCCTCCTTTTCAACTCCTTGAAGCTTTCTTCGCATTCATCACTCCAAGCAAACATTACTCCCTTTCGAGTTAGCTTGGTAAGAGGGTTGGACAATCGTGAGAAATTTCTCATAAATCGTCGATAATATCTAGCTAACCCCAAGAAGCTACGGATATCAGTTACCGATGTTGGCCTCGGCCATCCCTCAATTGCATCTGTTTTGGAGGGGTCCACAGATATCCCATTGCTTGTGATGATATGGCCCAAGAATGAGACTTCCTTCAACCAAAACTCAAACTTGCTGTACTTTGCATAGAGCTTCTCCTTGCGCAAAGTCTCTAGTACAGTTTTTAAATGCTCCTCATGGTCCACCTTGGTTTTGGAGTATATTAGAATATCATCTATAAAGACTACCGCAAATTTTTCAATTTAATCTCTAAAGACTCTATTCATCAAGTCCATGAATATTGATGGTGCATTGGTGAGTCCAAAAGGCATTACTATGAATTCATAGTGCCTGTACCTTGTACGAAAATCAGCCTTGGGGATATCTTCCTTCTTCACCCTTACTTGATAATATCCCAACCGAAAGTCCACCTTGGATAAGTATTGTGCTCCACGCATCTGATCAAACAAGTCATAGATTCTTGGGAGAGGATACTTGTTCTTTATCGTGATTTTGTTAAGTTCACGATAATCGATGCAAAGCCGCATTGACCCATCCTTCTTCTTGATGAAGAGGACTGGTGCACCCCATGGTGATGCACTTGGGCGTATAAAACCTTTATCCAGATTCTCCTGTAGTTGTTTCTTCAGCTCTTCAAGCTCAAAAACAGCCATTCTATATGGAGTCTTGGATATTGGTAGTGCCCCAGGTATAAGTTCAACTGAGAACTCAACATCTCTTCTTGGAGGAAGACCAGGAAGTTCCCCGGGAAATACTTCAGCGAATTCCCTCACAATAGGCATTTCTTCAAGGGTGGTTTCTTCCTTGGACTCAATCATCTGAGCCAGATATGCATGTTCATAAGGCAATAATATCCATGCTCGATATGATGGAGCTAAAGGAGATTCATCTTCCTCCTGACACTTTTAAAGAATCGGGGGTCGATTCTCCATATGGAGTGTGATTTCCCTCTCCCGACAATTTATGTTGTCTCTATATAAGGAAATCCAATCCATGCCAAGAATTGCATCAAATTCCACCAAAGGGAGTATGACGAGGTTTTCCGGGAAATTAAATCCACAGATTATAATAGGGGAGGACTTATACTCATGGGATGCAATGATTGCCCCATTTTCCGTACTCACCGACATCTTTACTTCCAGGATTTGTGGTGGTGTTGTGATTGTTCTACTAAACATTCGAGATATAAAAGAATGCATAGAACCTGAATCAAAAAGTACGTTCGCTATTCTTGAATGAATAACTAGCGTACCTGTCACCACTTCGTTTTCGGGGTTCACTTCTGCAGAAGTGATGGCAAAAGTTCTTCCTTGCTGTCTTGGAGGTTGTTGGTTGCCTCCGATAACCCTTGGATTAGGGCACTGATTCGCAAAATGACCCGGTTATTTGCATTTGTAGCATTTAACAACACGTTGAGGTTCGAACGGAGCATTCCTCTCCTCTGTCGCAGCCGCGGGACCTTGTTGACGACAGTTAACAGCTAGGTTCCCTTCTCTTCCACACTTGAAGCATTTTCTTGTCCCCCTAAGGCAATTTCCAGGGTGCTTCTTTCCACACTTTTGGCAAGTTGGGTGCTGGAACTTCTTAGCACCGTTGGATTTATCCATCGGACCACTAGCATTGAAGTCCACCTTACGCTTCTTGTCCCCATGATACCCTTGTGATTCTCCGATCTCCATTTCAACCTTGAGGGCACATCGGACAATTTCCTCATAGCTGTCGAAGTCACGGATCGCTAATGCTTTCCGCAAGCTAGGCTTCAGCCCACCAAAGAAGCGGTCAACCTTGCATTCGGGGGTAACGACAAAGCCAGAAGCGTATCGTGCAAGCCTTGTGAAGTTTTCCTCGTACGCTCCCACAGATTCATCATCTTTCTGCTTGAGGGAAATGAAGTCCCTTTCCATCTTAAGACGGAGGGTGCATGGAAAATATTTATTGAAAAACATCTTTCGGAATTCCTTCCATTCCAAAGCCTCGATCTCCTCCTCAGGATTCGTATTTTTGATCAACGTCCACCATTGATCAGCTTCACCCTCCATATGATAAGCCTCCAGGAGAACCTTCTCTTGTTCAGAACATTGAAGGATAGATAATATCTTTTCAATGGAGTTGATCCATTGCTCAGCGATCGTGGGATCAGATGATCCACTAAAAGTAGGAGGCCTTTGTCTCATGAAGCTCTCGATAGCGACTTATTCTTTCTTAGGGGGGGTTGAACGTTCCCCTTGACCATTGTTTCTATTCAAAACTTGAGTTAGCTGAGAGAGAAGCATGAAAAAGTTCGCGATTTCGGCTCCCATTGGATTGGGCATCTCATAAGTACAATCATCACATTGATCTTCACAACGGTTGTTAGCCCGAGTTCTCCTATTACCGGCCATTGGCTGGAATAAAAGGAAAGTTAGGGGTAACACATAAAGGGTAATCCAAAGACAAAATTTGATGACTTATGAATAAACTTTAATCTCTTTAACTCATGAGTCTATAGGATTCAATCCAGGCTTTTCATGATCTTCCTTCTAACATATATTCTTAGGGGCATTTTTCCCTTAATAAGGGTTCATACTAAGATTGTGAATTTATCAAAACATATCCCCCGGGAGTGTCATAACCAATAGTGCAGCAAGGCCCATTGTCGTGCACCATTTCCCGTTTGAGTCTAGCTCAAAGCGGTGTTTTCGGGTTTTACCCCTAGGATACATCTGTGCCAAAGCCGCCTCTACCTGCTCGTATCCAGACAGGGATGTATTTGTTTGATAAACCACTTACTTAGTATTTACCAAAACTTAGGGATTCTCTTATTATACTTAGTCTTCTATCTAAGGCTTTACTAGGGTTTCCTAATCCCAAAAATAACTAAACCTATCCTCTGATACCAACTATGACAACCCTGCTTTTTATTACAACTTGAACATGCTTTATTACATAAAACTTCACTTGATAAAACAAATAAGATCAAGAGGTTTAGTGTCTTTGGGGCTTAGGATCATTACATAAAAACTTTAAACTTTAAATACAACATCTTTATTGAAAACATCCTTTACATGACCACTACATTCCTTCATACTTAGCATTGCATGGGATAACCTGAGGACATGCATAAGAAAAGGGTGAGCTATAAAGCCCAGTAAGGGAGTACACAATGAATTACATGAGGAGTAAAATACATGTTAGTAAATAGGAATATCAATAGAGCATAAGAAAAACATGAACATAAAGGCATGATAAAGCATGATAATCATAACATGGAAATGTGGCAACAACACTTAACTTTGAATTAGCATGAGCCAAGGCTCATTGCACATGGAGCATGAGTAAACCCTCATTTCACTTGAAGCACGAGTAAACCCTCATTGCACTTGAATTATCATGAGTCAACACTCATTGTACATGACGTATCATGATACTATACTTTACCCAATGCATTGGAGCGCTATAAAGGGCGCACCCTTCTTAAACATTTCATTTCATGCATAAGTGTGCCACATGGATCATAAAACATGGTTTCATAAAACATAATCATTTATTCCATGATAAAGGAATGTGGAATTAATACATGAAACTTTACAATCAATATGTAAATGTTCATAAAGGTGAATACCCTTGATGGAGAAATGGGCATGGTATTCACTACACAATGACATCGGCTAAGAAAATTGGTGTGATTTCGGCAGCGTAACGGCATGCCATAAGAATTCATAAAAAATGTTTGATGAGAGAGAAAGGGGTTCCTCATCATATTTACATGTAATGGACAGTAAGGAGGTCATATAGATACATTTCCCAACAATTGAAAAGGAATTTAGATTCATGATACAAAAGTATTGCTTGAATATAAAAGAGGAGAAAAAGGTTTCTTTCGGAATTTCGGCATAGTAACGGGTGTACATGGGAGGGTTTTAATGAGAGAGAAAGGGGTCTCCCATCATTCAAACAATAAGAGGGCAGTATGGGAGAGGTGTGAAACCATACCCCAACATTCATAATTTAAATTAAAAGGGCAATACAACTTAAAGAAAATTGACAAAAATGAGAAAGGAAGAAAAAACCCTTACTTGGAAGTGTGCTTCCAAAGGCTAGAGAGAGGCTTGTGAGAGGCTTCTTGGTAGCTTGTGGTACATTGGGAGGATTCTAGAGAGAGTAGGGCAGAGGTTGGACGAACTCCAAGGGATTTTAGTGAGGAGGAAGTGGGAGCTTGGGTGGGTTTATATAGGAAATGTGAGAGAATTCTTTATTATTTAGGTTTGGGACCCCTTATATTAAAATAATCCAAACCACAAACCATCCCATGGTATTTGCCCATGGTTTATAGAAAAGGAAAGAGGAAAACAATATTTTACAAGGCCAAGGTCCGAACCTATTAAAAAATTAGGGTTGCTTATGTGGAGGTGAGTCACACTCCCATGAAAATTAATTTAAAAAGGCAAAACGTTGAATAAGTCTTGAGGGCTCCATTAATGCTTTGAAAAGTAAGTCAAACAAACCCAAAACCTCATTATTTTAATTCTAAAACACATATTGGCCGAACATATGGATTTTGGTATTTTATTACATCACCATTGGGTCATTATGATGTCATAAAACACATTATATATTTAAATGGTATTTAATTTTTACCCAAAAATTTGACTGTCTCAGAAAATTATGAAAAATTCACCGTTGGATAATTTAGACGTCCTGATTCCAAAAATAATATTTATTTTATCTAAATAATTTTCTAAATATTTAAATTTTCACTTTTAAAATAAAAACCGACATTTATAAAAAAAATCACGGGTTTTGACAGAAATGGCTTTCAAACCTTAATAAAAAATTTAATTGCATTCATAAAATTATAAGATCATTTATATTTAATAAAAATTAATGTAATAATAATAATAATATTTTATTAAAATATTATTTAATAAAAAAAATATATTTTATTAAAATATTATTTAATTAAAAAAAATCCTTTAATTTAATAAAATATAATTCTTAATTAAATAATAACTAAAAACACCATTTGTACTTTAAAAACTAATTATAATGTATCAAAAATGACTAGAAATTATATTCATTATTATATACAAAAATAATGTACATGAACATGGTTCTACTTATTTGTTACATAACCCCTTAAAATAGCCACATAAGACCTAAGGGTAAGGTGCGCGATGGTGACAGACTCTTGGGGCGGCTCGGACAACATCGCTCAAGTGGTAATTTCAATCAACTTCCACTTTTCCCGTAGACGATCACGTTCAATCTTGACTTGATGAAGCTCAGCTTGGGCTTGGTCAAGGGCAAAGCCCAAAGACGCCACCTCTTTTCCGAGCTCTGAAAAATGGGCTTTGTAAGGGGCAATTCTACTGGATGAGGCCATCGCTTCCTTTGTCTGAGTAGAAATGGGTTCGTAAAGCCTTATATTTATACTACTCAGATGATCACTGTTCAAAGACTATAAAAGTAACGGTCACAAATCTTAAAGTAAAACTAAATAAGTTGACATATTATAAAAACATTTTTCATAAAGAAACATTTAACTGGATCAAGAGGGATTTTCCATTAATGAAACTTTGGGTCGTTACAACGGTAGCATCCTCTCCTTTTTCTCAAAAACTAGTGTCATTAGATGTTTTTCAAAAGTACACTGGGTTTTTAGGCCCAAGGTGTTACACGGTATAAGTGGGTCATCACCAACCACCGAGTGCCTTTATGTACTCGCCCAGCCACAGGCCCAGGTGTTACGACACCTGGGCTTTCTAGCTAGTTCCACACGGGGTAGAGGGGCCCACGAGAGGAGGTAATGGTATATAGTGTGTGTTGCCTTGTGAGGAATCGAACCCATAACCTCGGGGTCAGGACGCCACCACCGCTCACTAACTCACCCATGTCCTATGGGTAGAGTTTATTAGGGGTTTATTAGGGTTTAATTTTTTATATTATGGTATATTAGGGTTTAATATTTTTGAGGGTTCTAAAGCATATTTAGGGTTTTTGTAGTATTTTTTAGGGTTTGTGTATTGTTGTTAGAGTTTATGTAGCATTTTTAGTGTACATGTAGCGTTTTTAGGGTTTAGTTAGCGGTTTTAGATTTTATGTATCATTTTTAGGGTTTATGTAACATTTTTAGGGTTTATGTAGCGTGTTAAGGGTTTAGGTTTTAAGTAGCATTTTTAGGGTTTATTTTGCGTTTTCTAGGTTTATGTAGCGTTTTTAGGGGTGATGTAGTGTTTATATTTCATTTTTAGGGTTTATGTAATGTTTTTAGGGTTTATGGAGTGTTTTTAGGGTTTATATTGTGTTTTTAGGTTTTATATAGAATTTTTTAATGTTTATGTTGCGTTTTTTAGGGTTTATGTTGGGTTTTTTAGGATTTACGTTATAGTTCAAGTGTTTATATAGTGCTTTTACGGTTTATGTAGTGTTTTTTGGGTTTATGTTGCGGTTTTTGGTTAATGTTGCATTTTTAGGGTTTTTGTTGCATTTTTAAGGGTCAATGTAACGTTTTTAGTGTTTATGTATCTATTTGAATCCTTTTTAGGGGTTTAATGGTTGTTTATGGTTTGTAGTGTTTTTAGGGGTTTTAAGGGTTGTTAATGGGTGTTTATGGTTTTTTATGGTATATGATGGTTTTTTAATGGTTTGGGGGGGGGGGGTTATGGGTTTATTTGTTTTTTTGGGATTGATAGGGGTTGTTAGGGTTTTTAGTTTGTTTTAGGGTTTGTTTGGGTATTGTAGCGGTTTTTAGGGTTTATATAATGTGTTTTTGCCTTTTTGGGTTTTCAGGGTTTTTACTGTTCATTAGAGTTTAATATTGTTCTTTAGGGTTTATCAGGGTTCTTTAGGGTTTATTAGTGTTCTTTAGGATTTATTACAGTTTATTAGCATTTTTTATTGTTTATTAGGGTTTTATTGGGCTTTTGTTGGCATTAATATCTTTTTCTAGGGTTTATCAACCTTTTTTCAGGTTATTTAGGATTTATTAGTGTTTATTGGGTTTATTTTATTTATTAGGATTTAGTAACTTGTATTTGGGTTTATTACGATTTATTAGTGTTTATTATGATTTGTTAGGGTTTATTGCGGTTTATTAGGGGTTTGTTATGGTTTGTTTCATCTTGTTATGATTTATTTGGCTTTGTTAGGATTTGTTACGATTTATTTGGGGTTGTTAGGGTTTGTTACGATTTATTTTGGGGTTATTAGGGTATGCTAGGGTTTATTAGTGGGTTGTAGGGTTTTGTAGGCTATTATTTGGAGGTGTATGTAGCGTTTTGTTAGTTTTGTTAGGGTTTTTAGTGATTATTAGGGTTTATTATGATTTAAAAGTGTTTTTTATTGAATATTAAGGGTTTTAGGAATTTTGTATCATTTATTAGGGTCTAATAGACTTTTTTAGGGTTTATTACAGGTTATTACGATTTATTAGTGTTTATTAGGGTTTTAGGGTTTAATAGTGGGTTTTAGGGGTTATTAGGGTTTATTAGTTATTCTTAGGGGTTATTAGTGGTTGTTGGGGTTTGTTAGGTTTTGTTAGGGTTTTTAGGTTTTGTTACGGTTTGTTTGAGTTGTTTGGGGTTTTATGCCTTTTTATGGGTTTTATGGGTGTGTTTGGATTTTTTATACTTTGTTAGCGTTATTTTAGTGTTTTGTAGGGTTTTGTTGCATTTTGTTGGTTTTGAAGCAGTTTTCCGTTTTTTGTAGCAATGGTTAGGGTTTATGTAGCATTGTTAGTGTCTTTAGTGGTTCTTCTGGGTTTTTAGTGTTTTTAGGGTTCTTTATGGTGTATTAGGGTCTCTTTTGAGGGGTTTAAGGTTTTCTTGTGGTTTTTTAGGGTTTTTAAATGTTTCATAGGGTTGGTTAGGTTTTTGTTAGGCATTTTAGGAATTTTGGGGTTTTTTAGCATTTTAGGTGGGTTTATGGTTTTTAGCATTTTCGAGGTTTTTTTGATGTTTTTTGATGTTTTTAGGGTTTTTAGGTTTCTTTTCGGTTTGTTTTCTGTTTTTTTGTGTTTTTAGGGGTCTTATGGTTTTTAGGGTTTTTAAGATTTTGTACGGTTTTTATTGTTTTTAGGGTTTTTAGGGGTTTTTTGGGTTTTTAGGGTTTTTAGGGTTATTTAGGGGTTTATCAGGTTTTGCCGGGTTTGTTAGGGTTTTTTTGTGAAAATTGGAATTTTGAATGGTTTAATAAAATTTTTGTTGTATATTTCAGAATTTAGGTATTTTGTAGCTTTTATTGGGGTCTAATAGGGTTTTTAGGGTTTATTACGATTTATTAGTGTTTATTTGGGTTTAGCAGTGGGCTTTAGGGTTTATTAGGGTTTATTATGGTTTATTATTGGTTGGTAGGGTTTGATGGGATTTATTAGTGCTTATTAGAGTAATTTAGTGTGTCTAAGAGTTTTTTAGGGTTTCTAAGGCTGTGTTGGGGTTTCCAAGGGTGGGTTAGGGTTTTTATTGGCGGGTTAGGGTTTCTAAGGGTGTGCTAGGGTTCTTAAGGGTTTCTAAGGTCGTGTTAGGGTTTTTATGGGTGTGTTTTGGTTTCTAAGGCTGTGCTGGGGTTTCTAAGGGTGTGTTAGGGTTTCTAGGGTTTTGTTAGGGTTTCTAGGGGTATGTTAGTGTTTCTTAGGTTTCTTAGGGTTGTGTTAGGGTTTTTAGGGTTTTGTTTTAAATGGTTATAACTTCTAATCTGTGTGTTTGTTCGGCCTCTGACAACTGTTTTTATCATAGTTCGTTCCACGAGATTCTATTTGACTTTCCACAGAGATGAAATGGACACCTGAAGAAGAAGTTATTCCTTTTTCAATGACTCTGTGATTTGTTAGGATTTTCGAGACCCCATTACTAGCATATTTGTCCTGTCTGCTATTTTTTCAAACAACTATAACTTATTATTACTGTTATTATTGTTATTATTATCAGCATCTCATCAACATGCACATGCACATGCACGTGCGTTATTATTATATTTTTATTACCATGCGCGTGCACATGCAATGCACACACGTTATTTTATTATCACATGCGTTGTTATTATTATTATTATTATTATTATTATTATTTTATTAGTTTTTGTTGTTGTTGTTGTTATTATCATCACATGAAAATGCACATGCGAATGCACATTCACGCACATTCAATGCACGTGCGTTATTTTATTGTCACATGCATTGTTGTTGTTGTTATTATTATTATCATCATCATAATCATCATCATCATCATCATCATAATCAAATGAAAATATAATGCAGGGGCATTATTATTTATTATCATGCACGTGCACACAAAATGCACATGCAATATTCTATTATCACATGCATTGGTACTACAACTATCATCACCACTACTACTACTACTACTATTACTACCACTATTATTATTACTGTCATCACATGGAAATGTAGATGCAAGTGCATTATTATTTATTATTTATTACCATGAACGTGCATATGCAATGAACTTGTATTATTATTTTATTATTATTACTATTATCACAATTTTTTTATTATTATGATTATAATTATTATTATCATTATCACATGCAAATGCACATGCATGTGCGTTGTTATTTATTATTTATTACCATGCACATGAATGAGTTATTATTATTATTATTACAATTAGTATTAATAATATTATCATCAAATGAAAATGCACATGCATATGCATGTGCGTTCTTATTTATTATTATTTATTTATTATTTACTACTATGCACGTGCACATGAAATGCACTTGCGTTTTTCTATTATTATTATTATTATTATTATATTTATTATTGTTTGTATCATCAAATACAAATGCACATGCCCATGCATTGTTATTTGTTATTTTTTTCCATGCACATGCATGCATCATTATCATTATCATAATATTTAAATGCACATGCACGTGCGTTATTATATATTATTTATTATCATGCACATGCAAATGCAATGAACTTGCATTATTCTATTATCACATGTGTTATTATTATTTATTCACATGCACATGCACACGCAATGCACGTGCATTATTCTTTTATCACATGTGTTATTATTTAATATTTATTATTATTCACATGCAAGTGCACATTCATGTGGACTTGGTTATTATTTATTTTTTATTACCATGCACATGCACATGCACTTAGATGTGCATTATTATTTATTATTTATTATCATTCACATGCACATGCACATACAGATGTAATTCACATGCGTTATTATTTATAATTTATTATTTATTATCATTCACAAGAAAATGCGCAGACATATGCACATGCACATGCATTATGATTTATTATTAAACCATGCACCTGAATATGCATATGCATGTGCGTTATTACTATTATTACTATTAGAGGTATTTTTAGTGTTTACTAGCATTTTTTATAATTTTTAGATGTTATTAACATTTAATATGGTTTGTTAGGGTTTTAGGGTTTTTAATGGTATATTAGCGTTTTTATAGTTTGGTGGGGGTTATTAGGATTTAATTAGGGTTTATTATGGTGTGATAAGGTTTATTAGGGGTGATTAGGTATTTTTAGTGTTTTATTAGGATTCAGTTGGGTTTATTAGGGTATATAATGGTATATTAATGTATATTTGGGCATGTTTAGGATTTATTTGGGTTTATTATCATTCATTATGGTTTATTAATTTTTAAGAGGGTATATTAGGGTTTTTAGGGTTTAGTAGTGTTTATTAGGGTTTATTAGTGCTTTTAAGTTTTGTTAGGTTTTATTAGAATTTATTAGGGGTTTTAGGGATTTTTAATAGTATATTTGCATTATTTTAGGGTTTATTGGGGTTTATTATGTTTTTTTATAGTGTGTTAAGGTTTATTATGGCTGAGTAGGTATTTTTAGTGTTTTATTAGGGTTGATTAGGTATCTTTAGGGTTTTATTTGGGTTTATTAGGGTTGAGTAGTGTTTATTAGGGTTTGTTTGGGACTTTTAGGGTTTACTAGGGTTTTTTGTGATTTTATTAGGGTATATGAGAGTTTTTTAATTTTTGTTAATATATATGAGGGGTTGTAAGGACTTTTTAGGTTTTATTAGCGTTTTTTTAGTGGTTTTGAGCATTTTTTATGGTTTATTAGGTTTTATTAGAATTTGTTATTGTTTATTAGGTTTTCTAGGGCTTTTTAATGGTTTGTTTGTGTTTTTTTGTCTATTGAGGATTAGTTGGGTTTTATTAGGTTTCATTATGGTCTGTCAAGGTTTATTATGGTTGAGAAGGTATTTTTAGGGTTTTATTACGGTTTTATTAGGGTTTATTTGTTTTTATTAGCGTTTATTAGGGATTTTTAGGGTTAATTAGGGTTTGTTAGGAGTTTATTAGTTTCTTTGTTTTATTAGGTTATATTAGTGTTTCATAGTCTTTTTAGATAATATAGCATGTTTTTATTATTCATGAGCATTTTTTTGTTTATGAGCGTTTTCAGGGTTTTGAGGTTATATTAGAGTTGATTATGGGAAAGGATGATGCGAGGGTCGGGCAATGCCCACCCTACCCCCCAAATTTATTAGAAAGAAAAAACATAAACACAACAGACAAGGGAGGGGAGGGGTCAAACGACCCACACCCAAAAACCCTTAACAACTCCAAACCCAAAAGAACCAAAAGACCCAAAAAAACACACCAAAAACAAAAGGAATAGAAAAACTTAGAAGAGCCCATCATCACCTCCCAACCAGTTAGCATTCTTTTCTTTATTAGGTTATATTAGTGTTTTTAGGATTTTTTAGTCAATATAGCGTGTTTTTATTGTTTTTGATAATTTTTTTAATTTTTGTGAGAATTTTTAGGGTTCATTAGGTTATATTAGAGTTTATCAGGGTTTCTAGGGATTTTTTAAGATATAATAGCTTTTGTTTTACTTATTAGGGTTTTGTAGGGTTTTATTAGGGGTCATTATGGTGTGTTAAGGTTTGTTAGGGTTGAGTAGGGTTTATTTGGATTTATTTATGGTTTATTAGGGATTTTTATGGTTTTTTGAGGTTTATTACGGTTTATTAGTCTTTATTAGTGTCTATTAGGGTTGTTTAGGGTTTCTTAGGTTTTCTTAACGTGTTTTTAGGGTTTATTAGGTTTTATTATCATTTATTATTTTTTATTAGGTATTTTTTAGTATAATTAGGGATGAGTAGAGTCTTTTATGGTTTTAGGGATTATAAGATGTTTTAAGGGATTACTAGAGATTATTAGGGGTTTATTAGGGTTTAATTTTATATATTACCGTTTATTAGTGTTTAATATTTTAGAGGGTTTTGAGGCGTCTTTTGGGTTTTTATAGCATTTTTTATTGTTTGTCTAGCGTTGTTTGAGTTTATGTTGCATTTTTAGTGTTTATGTAGCACTTTTAGGGTTTAGTTAGTGGTTTTAGGTTTTATGTAGCATTTTATAGGGTTTATTTAACGTTTTTAGGGTTTATGTAACGTTTTTAGGGTTTATTTAGCGTGTTTACGGTTTTGGTTTTATGTAGGATTTTAGAGTTTATGTTGTGTTTTCTTGGTTTATGTAGCATTTTTAGGGGTGATGTAGCAATTATTTTGCAATTTTTAGGGTTTATGTAACGTTTTTAGGGTTCATGTAGTGTTTTTAGGGTTTATGTTGTGTTTTTAGGATTTATGTAGCGTTTTTTAATGTTTATGTTCCATTGTTTAGGGTTTATGTTGCGGTTCTAGTATTTATGTAGTGCGTTTTGGGTTTATATAGAATTTTTTGGGTTTATGTTGCATTTTTTGGGTTTATGTTGAATTTTTAGTGTTTATGTTTCATTTTTAGGGTTTATGCAACAATTTTTGGGTTTATGTATCTATTTGTTGCCTTTTTAGGGTTTTAATGGTCGTTTTTGGTTTGTTATGGTTTTTAGGGTTTTTAAGGGTTGTTAACGGGTGTTTATAATTTTTATGGTATTTGATGGGTTTTCAATGGTTTTTTGGGGGTTTTTAAGGGTATATTTATCTTTTTAGGATCGATAGGGGTTGTTAGGGGTTTTCGTGCGTTTTAGGGATTTTTTGGCTATTGTAGCGGTTTTTAGGGATTATGTAATGTGTTTTAGCATTTTTTGGGTTATTTAGGTTTTTTTAGTGTTCTTTAGAGTTTATTATGGTTCATTAGGGTTTATTAGGGTTATTTAGGGTTTATTAGTGTTCTTTAGGATTTGTTATGGTTTATTAGCATTTTTTTATCGTATATTAGGATTTTATTGGGCTTTTGTACGCATTAATAGATTTTTCGTGGGTTTATCAACCTTTTTAGGGTTATTTAGGATTTATTAGGGTTTATTAGGGTTTATTTTATTTATAAGGGATTATTAACGTGTATTTGGTTATATTATGATTTATTAGTGTTTATTATGATTTGTTAGGTTTTATTGCGGTTTATTAGGGGGTTGTTATGGTTTGTTTCAATTTGTTACGATTTATTTGGCGTTGTTAGGATTTGTTACAATTTATTTGCAGTTGTTACGGTTTGTTACGATTTATTATGGGGTTATTAGGTTTTCTTAGGCTTTATTAGCGGGTTGTAGGGTTTTGTAGGCTATTATTTGGCGGGTTTTGTAGTGTTTTTCGGGTTTGTTTGGGTTTTTAGTGATTATTTGGATTTATTATGGTTCAATAGTGTTTTTATTCCATATTAGGGGTTTTAGGGATTTTGTAGCATTTATTAGAGTCTAATAGGATTTTTATGGTTTATTAAATGTTATTATTATTTCTTATTGTTTATTAGGGTTTTAGGGTTTAATAGTGTGTTTTAGGTGTTATTTGGGTTTATTGGTGCTTCTTAGGGGTTATTAGTGGTTGTTCGGGTTTGTTAGGTTTTGTTAGGGTTTTTAGGACGTGTGTTATTCTATAATAAAACATGTTATTATTATCATTATTATCATTATCATTATTATCATTATCATTATTATAATTATCATTATTGTTATTATTATTATTATTATTATTATTATTATCATCACATGCAA
>CAUJRU010000008.1:8867659-9054750 GCA_963277665.1 Viscum album
AATAATAATATATTATTATTAATATTTCATTTCATTGAAAGTTTCTCTCTCCAATCTCAGTTGAGATTCACCCACACGAGGGGGAATCCCATTTTCGTGACCACGGGTCCAAATAGCGCCTCTATCTCTTTTTTATATTCATTTTTCTTTTAATTTTATTTCCTATATATTCCTTCTTCTCTCTAATCTAATTTTATTCTTCCACGATTTTACACCCAAGTACACAAACCGGGAATCCGCTATGCCTCCACCTCGCACACGGCCTACCTCCGTCGTGCCGCCTACTCACACTGCCACCTAATCTACCTCGTCGTTAGCCGCAACAACCTGGCCCTGCTTGTTGTGCACGCTCTGCCTACCTCGCCCAGAGTTGCGCCCTGAAAACTTGCCAGAATCACACTGTCCCATTGCCCATTCCATGGCACACTGCATCTTTGTTCTAAACCCGAAAAAAATTCGCATATTCATGATCCTTGGGTCGAGGGCTCCGCGTCCATATGCTGTGCTCAACAAAATATTGTGCTTCCTACGCCTTTAAATATTTGGATGCCTCCTTGCGCGTGCCATTGCGGTTTTGTTCCAATCATGAAAAATTAAACGATCGCATATTTTCGATCCTTGCATCGAGGGATTCGTGTCCATATATCATGCTCAGAAAAACTCCGTGTTTCGAGCACCAATAGATATTAGGCGTTGAAGAACGTACGAAGAACGCACAAATAATGAAAAAAAAGATCATGGTATATGTGTGGATCGATGGCCGTGTTTGTTTGGACATCATCGTTGATAATCAAGAATATGGGGAATCAACAAATAGATATTTATCATACTTCAAAATAAACCCCCTACCTAGATGTTCGTTGGATATTTCGTGAGAAGGGATATGAAGATGTCGATGTTCGTTGCACCCGCACCATGATCCAGATCCGAGCTCATGTGTCATCCTCGTTCTCCAATTCCAGTGGATTTCCTTCGTTGTAGTGGATGTTATTCATTGAATAATCTCCTTCCAAGTTCTTCAGAGCTCTCCCTTTTTCCAACAATCCTCCAACCAAATGGTGAAGTTCCAAATAAGTTTATTAAATAAACTAATTGAGTTGGCACATCAACGGGTAGAAAACCAAGAGTTATCTCCCATTAATGGGGGAGTTCAAGGGTCGGGGTGGTCACCACCGTTGAATTTAAATTGAGGGTTTTTAGTTTGGGTGGTCCCCACCTCTAAACATCAAATGGGAGGTTTTGAAAATAAAATAAAAGTTGTTCTTTATTTTATTTTTATTCTTTTAACTCTCCCACAAAATTCATGAAAACTAACATTCACCCTCGACCTACTGTGTAACGCCCCGACCCCAGTTACCCAGAGTTTGTGCATTATTACATAACATTTTCATGATCACAAAAGATCATGTCTCAAAATACCGATTAGTTTAGTATCCTTGGAAATAATAGATAAATTTGTAAGTCTTACATTACATCATAAAGTGAAAAACTACAACAACATAGTCTCCATAGTCCACACTCATATCCCATCAGAAAATCCCTGCAGGTCATTCTTAAAATAATTCTTCAAATCCTGGGAAAAAACATAGAAAGAGGTGAGCTCAGATGCTCGGTGAGGATAACAATATAGCAGAAACATTCATAAATAATCATAAACATTTAATTCAATGAATAAATAAAACAAAAGCCTTTTAAACTTTAACATCAACATAATGTAGAAAAAAGAAAATGAAATAATTCCATTTACTTATTCACATGGATATTCTAATAGTCAAGTAATCACATGAAAAATCAATAACCACTTTCATAATGACGGAATGCATAATGTCAGACTATCATAACCACATACTCAAGGCCTTGTGTCAGGACTACAAATAAGATTTTGTCACGGACTTGTGCCATGACACTAGTTTGTCTCATGAGACCAACTGAAGCATCAAGGAGCTCTATTGGGCTCCACCCATCACATACTAAGCCCAATGCATTCTTCACATGAATAGGTTTAAACATAACATAAACATTCATATTAAAACTAGTGTACAAAATGTCAATACATTCTCCATAAACCATGAATGGTATAAAAATAACACATCCACAGTCAATCATATAACAAAACCTTCAATACAATATCAAAGTTTTGTATCATAATAAATCAACTTCAAATAACATTAAAATCCATCAAAGGATGTTGACATATATGAAATCAAAACTATTTGAGAGAAATATCTCTTTTTTTTAAATAATTTAAAAGTCACATAATTATAAAAGAAAACATTTACTTTGAAAATATTTTTATAAGCTTGTAAGGGAAACTTTGAATATTTTTTAATGGTGTAAAATTGCCGCACCCGCCATATAAGTAAAAAAAGGCATTCTTGCCTTAATTGTGTCGAAAATCTTAAAAAGGACCTTGTTTGGAAGACTATGGAAATATTCCTTTATAAACATCTTATAAAAAGTCAAAAAAGGGTATAAATGACTTTATCCCATAGTCCATAAAATAGAAAGAATTTTTTGAAATAAATTGTTATGAATTATGGATATGGATGATAAAGAGGTCCGAGTAGATACTTACGTAAAAACTACCTCGGATAATAAAGAGATTGGGAAATTAACCCTTACATTGTACATTTCCTTGGTCTAAGGTAGGTTAACCTCCTGTATAATGGTGAAATAATCTTTATTAAATTATTAAAGAATCATATACATTAATATGATATCATATATGATCTTTTAACATTGTTTTGTTAATAATATCTCAGTATTATCATCGTTTCGGGTTTTAACGGAATCATTTTCCTTTATATTCCTTTTTATTTGAGTCATATTTGTTATGGATGGGATGTATCTTATTAATATCTAGAATGGTATAAAGTATTTAAACATAATTTTTAATCATCTCATTAAGATTAGTCTTGAATGGATACGATGGGGAATGGATCTCATCCTGTTCGTGGAGACGGTAATCCGTACGTACACACGAGCGAAAATATCATTATTTTGATATTAAAATAATATATAATTGGATGGTATATCATATATACAGAATCATTATCATGTTATATTTATTATTTACATGAATTTAACATCATTATTATACCCATACAAATATTAATGTATTGAATAACAATTACACCAAGAGGTGGAGACGACAATCCGTACATACGCACGTATGGTGACATGTCATTCAAAGGATGGATAGAATAATGAATATTGATATAAAATATTTATATAACATCACAGTATATTGAAGATACTGGAGTTATTATTTTAGAATGTAACTAAAAATCAAAGAAGAAGTGGAACAAGAAAAGAACTTGAAAGAGGGTGGTGAAATTATTACCTCTTCTTCGGGTTCTTCCTTTTGATTTGATCAAAAGGGCTCCTTAAGTTGGATTTATGCCTAATGTAAGGCCTCTAAGATGAATTGAGGGAAGTTGAGAGGATATTTGGGAAGGGTTTGGTGGATCCAAAAGGCTTTTTATGTGTTAATTAGAGAGAAGGGGGAGTGCCCTATTATAAGGGGGGGTGAGGGCACCATAGGAAAATCTAGAAATATTATTTTATAATAAAATAATATTCGGTTTCTAATGGCTCAAAAATTTATTATTTAAAGGATAATGTGGGGATGGGTCTAAAAATACTCAACCAATAGGTTTTAGACAGGTTTGGGTCACTATATTAACTTTATCTTTTAGATTTAACTCTTAGTTAAATAGTTTCACATTTACCATGTCACTTCGTATTTTTATATTATATTGTTAATAAACATACTATATACTTTAAAACGAATCACAAGGGGTTAATTAATGATAAAAATATCATTATATAAGTCTTTTTTCCTAACCGTAGATTTTTAGGAATAGAATATCAATTGATAATATAATATTTGTTTAAAAAACTCTTTTATGTCAATTTTGACACTATTGGGTATTTTGTTTTTTTTTCTAAATTCATAACAGCATTATTACTTCGAAAAAAATTCTATAACCAAGCCTAATATTTAATATTAACCTATAAAATTAGTTTAATATTTAAATTGTCTCAAATTACAATTATTTGGATATTTATAATATCAATTATTTTAATATTTTATTAATTAAGTAATTATTGCATCACCATTGTGTCATAAATAAATTAAATTATTTATTATCTAAGAATTATAAATAAAATATAATTATTTATGAAATCATTTTATATTTCTAATGAATATTTATAATTGAATTTATCTTATGTTTAACCCTATATTAAAAATGTTTTAGTTATTAAACTTTGATTTTAACTCTTTTAACTTTTCTTTGAATTAAATAATAATAAATTTCCAAATCTAATCCAAGTGGACCAAAAAAGTTCATATTTTATTCCTAAGGTCGTTTTTGGTCAAAGTATACTTAGAAAATTGGATTAATGCATGTCTTAGGGTAATAATAATACCATTGTTTCCCTTAATTTTCTTATTTACTTTTAACCGCGGTAAATAAAAGTAAAAAGTTATTATTCACCCAAATTTATTTTTATCTTATTGAACCAAATTTTACTCCATGATATTATCCATGTCACTTTGTTCTTAGAAATTCCACTCACAGAAGCGGTAAAATTACGTTTTATGTGAATTTGCATATTCTCCTAGGAGGTGGCTAAAAGACGGTGAAAAGTTCAATAAAATTTTTATATATCTAAAATTATATTAAACTAACTCCAATGAATTAAATTGTACATATATAGGTATTATGTATCTATTTTGATCTAAAATAAATATAAATAAAAAAATTATTTAAATAAAAATTTGTTTTTAAACTATAACTCAGTGTTTTCCACTATTCATCAAAAATTGAAAGCTTTCAGAAAATTACAAAAAATTCACCCTAGGCTAATTTCGATATTCCAAATCAAAAAATGAAGTCCATTTTGAAAGATAAAATTTATAAAATTCAAAAGGTGGGTATTACTATTCATAATGGCCAGTTTGATTGGTTATGGTGTGTTAGAACTTGAAGTTGCATACAACACACACTATTGTATTATTCAAAAGGAAGCGTACTATGGAAGCTTGGGGTGTTACATTATCCCCTCCTTCAAATAATGTTTTCCTCAAAATTTATAGAATATTACTGCATAAAAATACTCGGGTTTTTATTCATCATAAGTTCCTCGGGTTCCCACGTTTCCTCTTCCATCTTATGGTTTCTTCATAGAACTTTTACCAGACGAGTCGTCCGATTTCTCAGCACTTGCTCTCTTTTATCAAGAACCTTGACAGGCACTTAAAAATAAGACATATCGGGTTCCAGTTCTAATTCTTCATAGGTGAGTACATGTGTTGGGTCAGGCATGTATTTTCTCAACAGTGATGCGTGGAACTAATCGTGAACTTTGGAGAGATTGGTCGGCATTGCTGAATGATAATCTGCAGCCCCAATTCGTTCTAGAATTTAGAAAGGTCCTATGTACCTGGGAATCAATTTACCTTTCTTACCGAAAAGCATAACTCACTTCCATGGAGATACCTTTAAGAAAACATGATCTCCTACCTGAAATTCCAAATCCTTCCTTCGATTATCGGCATAGATCTTCTACCTACTTTAGCTGCTTTGATGTGGGTTTGTATTACCTTTACCTTTTCTATCATTTCCTCAACAAGTTCTGGTCCTATATGTTTTCTTTCACCAACATCATCCCAATAAGTTTGTGTGTGACATCTCTTTCCATATAACACTTCATATGGTGCCATCTGAATACTTGAATGGAATCTATTGTTAAAGAAAAATTCTACCAAAGGTAAATATTGATCCCACATACCCTGAAAGTCAAGTGATCAGGATCTCAACATGTCTTATAAGGTTTTAATAGTTCATTCTGATTGTCCATCAGTTTGGGGGTGGTAGGCAGTGCTCAAACAAAGCCCAGTATCCTGGACATTCTGAAGGCTTTTCCAAAATCTTAATGTAAAACATGGATCACAGATAGAATCAATCGATAGGGTTACTCTATGAAGTCTCAAAACATAATTAATATATAGTTTTGCTAAACGTTCAAGTGGTAAATCTTCCCTTATATAAAGAAAATGTGCGGACTTGGTAAGACGGTCAACAATGACCCATATTGCATCGTTCCTTCTAGGAGTCATTGGTAGTCCCATGAAAATGTCTATCGTAATATTAACCCATTTCCACTCCGGTATGGGAAGAGGTTGCATGACTCCTCCAGGTTGTTTCCTTCCATCTGTCACTTGTTGACAAACCATAAATCTTAACACAAAATCAACAATCTCCCTCTTCATGTTGTCCCACCGAAAATGTTCCTTCAAATCTCTATACATTTTGGTGCTCCCAGGGTGTATAGATAAATTGGAACTATGAGTATCATCCAACAATTCCCTTTTTAGATCAGGTATATTGGGAACACAAAGTCTCATTCCAAATTTCAAAATTCCATCTTCATGCACAATGTCACTCAATCTTCTATCATTCACAGCTTTAATCTTATTTTGAAACTCTTCATCATCGGTCTGAGAACACTTTATCCTTTCTAGTAAAGAAGGTTAGAAAACCATCTGAAAAATCATTGATGTTTCACCTTCCACGGTAATTACCATATCCATCTTTACTAGATCCATGAAAACCGGATCCCTTTCAACTCTCATCTTGTTCAAAACTCCATGATACTTTCTTCTCAAAGAATATTCCACCTTATTTACCTTTCCCATGTGGTCGTGTATCGTGAAATCATAATCCTTGAGTAGTTCAAGCCATCGCCTTTGTCTCAAGATGAGTTCTTTCTGTGAGAAATATACTTCAAACTCTTGTGATCAGTATATATGTCACAGTTTTCACCATATAGATAATGTCTCCAAATCATCAATGTAGAGATTATAGCATCTAACTCAAGATCATGAGTAGGATAGTTTTTCTCATGAATTTTTAGATGTTGTGATTCATAGGAAATAAACCTATCATTCGGCATAAGGACACAACCATGTCCTTTCTTTGAACCATCACTATAAATAACAAACCCACCATTCCCTGATGGTAGAGTCAATATAATGGAATTGACTAATCTTCTCTTCAGTTCTTCGAAACATTCTTCAAAATCGTTTGTCCAAAAAAAATTATCCCCCTTACGTGTGAGCTTCGTTAATGGGTTATCCAATCGGGTAAAATTTTGGATGAAATTTCAATAATAACCTGCTAAACCAATAAAACCATGTACCTTGATTATACTCGTCGGTTCTGGCCATTCTTGGGTCACTCTGGTCATAGAAGGATCAATAGAGATTCCATCCTTTGAGACAATATGGCCAAGAAAAGAAATCTCCTGAAGCAAGAATTCACACTTGCTAAACTTCCCATTTAATTCATGTCTTCTCAGAGTCTTTAGGATAATGTGCAAGAGATTTTCATGATCTTTTTAGAATTTGGAGTATACCAAGATATCATTAATAAATACCACTACAAAGTCATTATGACATTTCTTGAATACTCTGTTCATTAGCTCCATGAAAACAGAGGGTGCATTAGTCATCCCAAAATACATTACTGTAAACTCGCAATGTCCGTACCTGGTTCGTAATGCTGTTTTCAAAATGTCTTCCTTCTTCACACACAAAATATGATATCCAGATCGAAGTTCAATCTTTGAAAAAAATTGAGATCCATGAAGACGGTCGAATAAATCATCAATGAGAGGTAGGGGATACTTGTTCTATAATGTTATAGCATTGATCTCCCTATAGTCGATGCACAACCTCATTGATCCATCTTTCTTCTTTAAAAAAAAGGACAGGGGCTCCCCATGGAGAAACACTAGGGTGAATAAATCCCTTATTACTAAATTCCTCTATTTGTTTCTTTAGTTTCAATAATTCTATTGTTTCCATTCTATTAGGGGTCTTCGATATGGGCCTTGATCCAGAAATTAAATCAATGGAAAACTCAATTTCTCATTCTGGAGGATGTCCAGGTAAATATTCTAGAAACACATCAACATATTCTTTCACAATAGGTGCATCCTCTATTTTAACATTCCTTTCCTCACTCACAGTTATTTCATTCTCTTCCTCCCCAATAATTGAATTTAATTGAGCTACTGGGGGTAGATCTAGATAATAATTAGGTGGTGATGATTATTCTCTAAGGATAGGTGTTCTTTATCATCGTCATCAAAAATAGAAACTTCCTTCTTCTTACAATAAATTTTTACATCATGGTATGAAGGCCAATCCATGCCGAGGATTATATCAAATTCAATCATGGGTATGACGATGAGATCAGTAGATAAAGAATATTTATATGACCTAATGGGCACTGATTCACAAAACTTTGTACCAATGATACTTCCCTTAGGAGTTTTTACTAAAAACTCCCTTGTTAAAGAAAATTTTAAATATCTAATTTTCTTAGCAAACACGGAAGTTATGAAAAAATGTAATTATCCAGAATCAAATAAAGCATTTACTAAACTTGAAGAAACAATTAAATTACCTGTCACCACATCTTTCGGAGATTATACCTCAGTAGTAGTGATAGCATAAGCTTTCCCTTGATCCGTCAGCCTTTTCTAAGGTATGTTCCCCTGATGTTTAGGACATTCATTTTCATAATGTCCCATTTTCCAACAATTGTAGCATTGAACATCAGTAGCTTATTTCTTTCCCTTGCAATCACGAGCATGGTGGCCGTTTCACCAAACTTGTAACAGACTCTCATTCCCTTCAAGCAAGTACCAGGGTGTTTCTTCCCACATTTACTATAGGATGAATATTTAACTTTTCCCTTCTTCCCCTTATTTCCATTTCCAGAGTGATCAGTAGATCTCTTCTTATTTTGCTTTGCTATAAAGTCGTAAGACTTAGAGAATTCCTTTTCTGTCTTGATAGCATATGAGACAATATCATTGTATGAAGAGAAGTATTGTGAGACTAATTCTCGATGAAGAAATGGTTTTAACCCATGAAAGAAATGATCAATCTTACTTCTTGGGTTATGTATATAATTTTCAGCATGCCTTGCTAACCTTGTAATGTTAGACTCATACTTTGCAACATTCTCGTCCTCCTTTTGACTCAGACTCAGAAATTACCTTTCCATATCTGCTCGATGGTCACGAGGAAAGTATTTTTCTAATAAAATCTCTTTAAACTCCCTCTATTCCATATTTGATACTTCATCAACTTCCTTGGTGTTTTGAATCAATGACCACCGTTGATCTACATCTCCAGTGAGGCGGTAAACTGCCATGATAACTTTTTCCCTTTCACTACTCCCCAAGGAATGGAATATTTTCTCTATGGAATTTATCCATTGCTCAGAAACTAATGGATTTTTACTCCCATTTATTGTTAGTGGTTGTTTCCTCATGAAGCGATCTAACATTGATCCTCCACGTTGTAGATCTGGGTGCTCCATACGGTTAAGGTTATTAGTCATAAGTTGTGTGAGTAGTCCCAGTATTTTGATAAGATGATCATCCCTAGTTGTATCACTAGCTCCACTATAATTATCTTGAGGAGGTGGGAAATCCCTACATGGGGTGCATGCATTTATAAAGTTTCCATTCATTCCACTAGGCGCCATTTCTAAAAAATTCCATACACTAGATTAGGTTATGAATCGCAATACATAAATCCAAACTTCGAAAACACTTAACATAAATTGAATAGTTTATGGATATAATACATAATCATAAAAATGTTTTCTTTGAGGAGGTATATACTCATAAACCCTTTATAATGGTTTGTAAATAAAATGTTAATTATCCTAAGCATATCCCCTAGGAGTGTCATAACCAAGAGTGCATCAAGGCTCGTTGTCGTGCACCAGTTCCCGTTTGAGTCTAGATCAAAGAGGTGTTTTCGGGTTTTACCCCTAGGTACATCTGTGCTAGAGCCACCTCTACCTACTCGTATCTAGACAGGGATGTATGGCATGAAAGACTCGAAAAATCTCTACAATAGCAAAATTCTAGGATGTTATTCTATATAATCCTCAAAGTCGATCATAGGTCTATGTGCTCTAATCAGAGTTAATCTAAATCTAGCATCCAAGGTTTGTACTAAACATCCTATGATACCAAATGTAACGCACCAACCCCTGTTACCCAGAGTCGGTGCATTATTACATAACATTGGAATGATCACAAAAGATCATGTCCCAAAATACCGATTAGTTTAGTAGCTTTGGAAACTATAGATACATTCGTAAGTCTTACATTACATCATAAATTGAAAAACAACAACAACATAGTCTCCATAGTCCACCCTCATATCCCCTCATACTATCGATGCAGGTCATTCATAAAATACTTCTTCACATCCTGGGAAAAATAAAACATAGAAATGGGTGAGCTCAGATGCTCAGTAAGGATAACAATATAGAAGGAACTTTCATAAATAAGCATAAACATTTAACCCAATGGATAAATAAAAAAATATACTTTTAAACATGAACTTAAACATAATATGTAAAAAATAAAACAAAATAGTGCCATTTACTTATTCACATGTATATTCTACTAGTCTAATAATCACATGAAATATCAATAACCACTTTCATAATGATGGAATGCATAATGTCATACTATCATAACCAAATAGTCAAGGCCCTATACGAAGACTACAAATAATATTTTTTCAAGGACTTGTGCCAAGACACTAGTATTTCTCTTGAGACCTACTGATACATCGAGGAGTTATAGCAGGCTCTACCCGTCACTTACTAAGTCCAATTCATTCCTCATATAAACAGGTTTAAACATAACATAAACATTTGTATTAAAACTAGCATATGAAATGTAAATAGTTTCACCATAAACCATTAATGGTATAAAAATAACACATCCATAGTCAAACATATCAAAAAACATTCAATTCAATATGGAAGTTTTGTATCATAGTAAATCAACTTCAAATAAGCTTAAAATCCATCAATGGATGTTGACATAGATGAAATCAAAACTATTTGAGAGAAATATCTATTTTATTTAAATCATTTAAAAGTCACATAATTATACAAGAAAACATTTACTTTGATAATATTCTTATAATTTTTTAAGGGAATCTTAGACGATTTTATAATGGCAGAAAATATCTGCCACGCCGTATAAGTTAAAAAACATTCTTACCTTAATTATTTTGAAAAGGTTAAAAAGGACCTTGTCTGGAAAATGATGGAAAGATTACATTATAAACATCTTAAAAAAAGTCAGACAAGGGTATAAATGACTTTAACCCATATTATATAAAATAGATAGAATTTTTTGACATAAATTTTTATGAAACATGGATGTGGATGATAAAGAGGTCCCAGTAGATATTTAGGTAAAAACAATCTCGGATAATAAAGAGATTGTGAAATTAACCCTTACTTTGTACTTTTCCTTCGTCTAGGGTCGTTTAACCTCTTGTATAATTGTGAAATAATTTTTATTAAATTATATAAGAATCATATACATTAATATTATATCATATATGATCTTTTAACATTGTTTTGTTAATAATATATTAGTATTATCGTCGTTTTGGGTGTTAACGAATTCATTTTCCTTTATATTATTTTTTATGTGAGTCATATTTTTTATGGATGGGATGTATCTTATTTGTATCCAGAATGATATCAAATCTTTAGACATTATTTTTAATCATCCAAAGAAAATTAGTCTTGAATGGATATGATGGGGAATGAATCTCATCGCGTTCGTGGAGACGGTAATCCGTATGTACGCATGAGCGACAATATCATTCTTTTAATATTAAGATAATATATAATTGGATGATATATCATATATACAGAATAATTATCATTTTATATGTATTATTTAAATGAATTACACATCATTATTATACACATCCAAATAATAATGTATTGAATAACAATTACACCACGATGTGGAGACGGTAATCCGTACGTACGCACATTTGGTGACATGTCATTCAAAGGATGGATATAATAATGAATATGGTTGCAGCATATTTATAATAACATCACAGAATATAAAATATAATGGAGTTATTATTTTATAATGGAAATAAAAAAGAAAGAAGAAGTGGAAGAAGAAAAGAACTTGAAATAGGGTGGTGAAATTATTACCTCTTCTTCGGGTTCTTCCTTTTGATTTGATCAAAAGGGCTCCATAAGATGGCTTTATGACTAAAGAAAGGCCTCTAGGATGAAGTGAGAGAAGTTTAGAGGATATGTGGGCTGGGTTTTTCCGAGACAAAAGGCTTTGAAGGTGTGAATTAGAGAGAAGGGGGAGTTCCCTTTTATAAGAGGGGTGAGGGGAACCTTAGGAAAAGATAAAAATATTATTTGATAATAAAATTATTTTCATTTTATAATGGCTCCAAAATAGATTATTTAAAGGATAAGGTGGGTATGGTTCGAAAACCACTCAACCAATAGGTTTTATACCGGTTTGGATCACTATATTAACATTATCATTTAGATTTAAGTCTTAGTTAAATAGTTTGACATTTACAATGTCACTTTGTATTTTTATATTATATGATTAATAAACATACAATATACTTCCAAGCGCACCCCAAGGGGTTAATTAATAATACATATCTCATTATATAAGTCTTTTGGCCAAACCATACATTTTTAGGAATATAATATCAATTAATTAAATAATATTTTTAAAAAAAACCCTTTTATGTCAATTTTGACACTATTTGGTATTTTTTTTCTAAATTTATAACAGCATTATTACATTGAAAGAAATTTCATCTAACAAACTATAATATGTCATATTAACCTATAAAATTATAGGAATTCATTAAAAGTCACAAATTACATTTATTTGGATATTTATAATATCAATTATTTTAATATTTCATTAATTAGTTAATTACTACATCCCCATTGTGTCATAAATAAATTAAATTATTTAATGTCTAAAAATTATAAATAAAATACTATTATGTTGGAAATAGTTTTATCTTTCTATTGAATATTTCTAATCTAATTTATCTTATTTATAACCTTATATTAAAAATGTTTTTGTTATTAAACTTTGATTTAAACTCATTTAACTCTTCTTTAAATTAAATAATATTAAATGTCCTAATCTAATCCAAGTGGACCAAAGAGGTTCATATTTTATTAATAATGTTTTTTTGTTCGAATTATACTTAGCCGATAGGATTAGGACATGTGTTAGGGTAATAATAATATCTTTTTTACCCATAATTACCCTATTTACTTTTAACTGTGGTAAATAAAAGTAAAAAGTTACTATTCACCAAACATTATTTTTTTCTTATTGAACCACATTATACTACTTGATATTAACAATTTATATTGGATTTTATAAATTCCACTCACAAAAATGGTAAAATTATGATTTTTGGGAATTTGCAAATTCTCCTAGGAGGTGGGTAAAACACGGTGAAATGTTCAATAAAAGTTTTATATATCAACAATTATTATAAACTGACTATAATAAATTACTTTGAAAATATATATGTATTATGTATCTATTTTTACCTAAAATAAATGTAAATAAAATAAAAAAATATTTAAATAAAAATTCAGTTTTAAACTATAACTCAGTGTTTTTCACTATTCATAAAAAATTGACAGTTTTCAGAAAAATACCAAAAAATCACCCTAGGATAATTTTGATATTCCGAATCCAAAAATAAAGAGAACTTTGAAAGAAAAAATTTATAAAATTTTAAAAATTGGGTATTACTATACATAACAGCTAGTTAGATTGGTTGTGGTGTTTTAGAACTCGAAGTTGTGTACAACACACACTATTGTATTATTCGAAGAGAAGAATATCGTTGATGCTTGGGGTGTTACAAACTGCGATCATAGTGAAGGTCTCCATAAGTTAATATCGGTGTTGCGAGTTCAATGGTGCCCTCATATTTCAATTATGAGCGCCAGTTCAAAAGTTCGAAAACACCGCTCAAACGTTTACTGAACGTACATAAAAAAGGTTTGGAAAATTATTATCATTCACCCTCGACCCGAACTGGTCAAGGTTAGTCTCTGCCTAGGTGAAAAACACCCCAATGAACCCAACAGTACTCCCAGATTTTTAATCTGAGTTACGGTTTAAATGTTATGGATTTTACAATAGAATAATTGTCACTGTATTATTTTATTTACAGACAAAAACTAACTTTCACTGGTGGCCCATATCGGCTAAAGTTAGTATCTTCCTAAAATAATGAATTCCCTCATGAGTATAGTGGTGGTCTCGGATTTTCAATCCAAGATACTGTTTGTGATTTATTATCATTTGAAAAATAAAATAAATTATTTTATTATTTTATTTACGGTTATGCCATTTTTGGGTTTTCTCAAAGGAGGCTCGCACCGACTAAACTTAAGTCACGCCTAGGGTAAACCTACCATCCAGAACAAAACCATGCCCTCTGATTTCTTACCTGAGTTACCATTTAGGATTTATTCCACCATTTCCAGAAAACATCTTATGCGTATAAGTTAAAACTCATCCAAACTTTGACGGATCATTCCCAGCACTCCGGGCCTCGGAATCACGCGCTGTCCGATTTCACGATCTCGAAATAATTCCATATAATTTATAAAAAAATATGGAATTTCCAGGACATTATAATGTGTATATTCCCTTGTATAGGGTATGTGAAGGTCAACTGAGGTGATCCGCATGGGAGGCACTGCAACAAGGTAATGGGGTTTGGTATCACACCCTACTACTTTCTTCTAGTAGACTAATGGAAGCATAGGATTGATATGCCACAATGTAGACCGATGTTCAAATCCATGTAAAATAGTTTAAAAACATTTATTGTTCACCCATTTCATAATTATAGACATTTCTATTGTTGTTTGACTAAGATGATTTACAACATTCAATTGATGATTTTGATCATCTCCATCCTCCAATGATTGATGATTTTATGTGCCTTGGCTTTTTATGCCATTGAATATCATCAAAACTCTTTCCCACATCCATTGGATTTATCAAATGACCTGGAAAATATCTTATGATCCAAGAGATTCAAAGATACACACTGCACACAATTTTTATCCATAAACATTAATGAATAGAACAAACCTAAATAGTGATTTTACCTAATGATCTCAAATACAAGGAAAATGAAATAATATGGGTTGAAGGATATATATGATAAAGATTCAGGAAATTACACATTCATACATCGAATACTGGAGGAATAAAAAGTTTCTGTGATATTCATTTATGTCTGGGGAGACAAAGAAAGAGGTAAGGAATTTTTTATACTTCTTTATGTATATGGAATCCTAATATTCAATCCATTATTTAGATAATGAGAAGATATTTATTTTTAATATATTTTATTTAGATTTAATGAGGAACCTAACACCACTGAGTATTCTAAATGGATGAATCATGACAATGAGTTGACCTATGGGTATGATCATTTAATATATCCCAAGACTTTCGGGTGTTTAAATTAGGTGATTCATGGGTGATAATGATACCACATAAAGAATTCCATGTCATGAGGAATTTGATTTAATTGTGAATAAATAGCTATGATGATCCCTGAGTGTTTTTATTCCAATGGGTGATGAAAATGTTACATGATATCCTTTGTGTATTTGAGTTTCATGCTATGAATGCATGTCAACAAGGTGGTATATCATGGGAGTGAAAGAAATAAAATCACAAAAATTGTTCCGATCATTAGAGACTCATCTCCATTAATAAATGTGTTTCTTGTGAATGTATAATACATACATTCTATTTGAGTCATGGGTGATTACATATCCATGTGAAGAAAATGAATGACTCACTACTGAATGTTATTGGTATTTGATATTCATACATAAATTAAATGTTCATGCATGATATGAGAAAATTTTGTTTTATGGGTAATTTTATATGATAATGGAAGCCATGTAATACACATAAATAATGGGGTATTCAAATATTAAGAAATAAATATAATACCCTCTTTCTTTTATAATTATTTGAAGATGAAATTTAATTGTTTTTAATTCTTAACACAGTTAATTGAGGATTTAAATTGGGGAATTTAAAACAATTTGATTATTGATACCCCATGAACAATATTATTTTATTTATAAATATGTGCATGATGGTGATGAGAATGATGTAAAACATTGTAATATCTTTTGAAATATTGGTACAATCATGTATCTAAAAGTGGAATATTTCAAAGCTGGGAGTCATTTAAATAAGAAGAAATTTGATTGATTGGGAAGAAAAAGATTAAGGATAATATAGATTGCATATAATATAGATGGTTTTATGAGACCAAATCTTATAATGTTCAAGATAAGTACACATAAATGTTATATCTTAAAAGTTCTTGGAGTAAGATCAATGAATAATCTACGGTGGCTAATATCCTCTAAAAACGTTGAAGCCCTATCATTAGTTTTAGGAGTTTTAAATGTCTTATGATTGATCCTATATTTATAAGTAATCTCTTGGTTGGGGTAGGATAATGAATTATTTTACTTGGAGACAAAATAAAATAGATTCCATCTTTTGGATCCCAAGTAGAGTTATTTCAATTTTTCCTACAAGAATATGTATTCCCATATTAAGATAATGAGGAGAATCCATGATGGTATTTCTAACGAACGTGGAAAGGAGTAGGCCTTTCATTTTCAAACCTTGTAAATACTATTTTTGGCCCTATCACAAATAACTACTTCACATGATGGGTGGTTGAGATATTCTACTTAATGGATCAATATCCTTACCATGGTCATGAGTTTTAATTAAAAAGTAATAGAATTCATATAATGAGTGTACCACTAATTCAACCCCATCCTCTTAGTGGAACCTAATTCAGAATGGGGAAATAAATGTGGTATCAGATAGAGGTTCTCTCAAAATATTCAAGAAACATTAAAATGGAATCTGATTAAGATTAAAATTAGCCCATATCCCATTTTCCATGAAATTTCAAAAGGTCAAAAATGAAGATTGAAGGAAATTTTTTTATAATAATACTAATTCATTAAGTGGATAAGAAATAAATATCATTGGTTTTGTTGAAATGAAAATGAATAAGAAGCCATAAAAGCACATGAGCCTCAAACCTGTTGGTGAGGACTCCTTAAGTGCAACTAGTAGACCCGGGATCAAATCCAGGCGGATGCTAATTTTCAGATTACTGTTGTAGCTACTGTAGTTGGTACTGTAGCTGGAACTATAATAATACTATAGCAATTACTCTAGTAGGAACTGTGCAGTACTGTAGCAAGTACTATAGAAGGAAGTGTAACATGTACTTTTTTGCACTATAGAAGCTAGGTATATTCTTTCGTTTGGGCCTTCGGGCCACCGATTAGGTCCCCGAGTCCTTTAAGTCCTTCAGGCTGCCCAGGCCTTCGGGTCAGTATGGCCTTCAAGCCCCCTCAAGGACTTAGGGACACCATAAGTGCAGATGTATACTAGAAAACCTACAAGGAACAAGCTTCAGAAGTAGGATTGTCAAGTAGCTTTCACCATAGTAGCAGCTAAATGGATTGCAAGAATGAGAGGGTGTTACACCTACCATCAGGACAAGCCTGTGCATGAACAGGAAAGCCTAGCCGAACATCCATGAAAAGGTGGAGAGATGATTTCACAATGAAGATGTTGGAGAGGAGCAATTCCAAGTAGTTAGTTTTGGTTGTATGTAATGTTTGAATCCTATGGGAAATTAATTCTTCTAAGGCCTATGGGCCATAAAATACTTATGCCTACGTTCCTTTTAAGGTTTCCACCTCACCCCATGAATGTTGAATTATCATAAATCAATAAACAATGAAGGCCCTTGGGACATTGGAGGAATAAGAATCCATAAAATAAGTTATGTTCTCCATTCAAAGAAAAATATGTACATTATGTTATTTATGATTCTAATATGCTTATGGAAAATGAATATACAATTTCAAACACTCACGTGGCCCTAAAAAAGAATTGTGATTTTGGTGATGAAGAGGAAAAAATATCAAATTTTTATTCTAATTAATACTCATGAAATGAAAATGAAGTCCACGGTAGAAGGATTCATGATTTTTACTATTCAACGATTATTGATTTGTACATGGAATAAATTGATTTAAAAGAGTATATGTGGCATCAAATTTGAGAATAAAGAATATTGGAACATAGATGAAGGATCAATGTGATATAATTGAATAATATTCACATCATATTTTTTAAAAAATACATGAAGAAAGATTTGATTCTCAACATCAAATATTTTATATCTCCACATGAAGAAAGAATTAAATCATATATGAATGATGATTCAAATATGAAATTAATAGTTTCTCAATTTAAGTATAAATATACAAAAACTGGAGACCATTTGGAGAAGTATAAAACCTCAAGAAATAAAATTATGATCTATCAAAAAGGATTATCAACATGTGGATAAAAAATAATTAACTTATATATATAATTTTTATATCAGTTTTTGTCCCACACATGTTAAAAAAGTTGTCCCAAAAAAATGAAAGCACCAAAGTGTTATCATTTTTTATTATTTGGGAACATATAGAGAAGATTTTTTAAAGAATAAAACCTCAATGATGTTAAAATAGCTCCATTAGTGCCAAAATTTCAACCAAGGAGAGACAAAATGTTGAAATAAATTTTAGGTAAATTTTTCATTTTTAATATAATTGGTCATATGGAATGGAATTACACCTTTAAGAATGCATGTAAGGGTATATAACAAATTATTATACAATCCACTAATATCAATTACAAGGAAATTGCATATCCCGGAAATGTAAAATTAAACTAGAAAATATAAATAATGTTTTGAAAAATGAAAAGGAACCAAAATAAAATGGGTTTCCAAGAACTAAAATTTGATCACTCACATAAAATTTCACGGTGGAGAAAAAAATGGAAAAATTTTGTTCTGGCTATGAAGGGTGTGGAAAAATATATTCCCAAAAAAGAATAATTCAATTGGAAGAAAATATGTCCACAATCCATGAAGCATATAATAAGGAAGAAAAGAAATCTCATTATGATCTTGGGGAGAATAAGAAACCAATGATGAAATTAAACTCTCTTCTTAAAGGTTTCTTCTAATGAAACAAGAGATTTTCCATTATTACAAATTATTTTATATGTTATAAGTTAACATGATGGGAATTTAAGTAGATGTTTTTTTCATCATGGAATTTATCATTTTAAATGATAAAGAATATGATTTCATCCCTTGATGGGGTATTGCTGAGACAATGTTGTAAAATATTAACTACATAGTAAAAGTTTAATTTATAATCATATTGATGAAACTAGATGTTAAGGTATTCCAATTAAACATTACTCCTATATTATTAATTGAATTAATAATATCAATTAAGTGGGATGAATTCACTGGTTAACAGTGTACTCTTGGCCACCCTAGTTCATACATTATCTGTTGTCAAGGTTCCCAAATGAGTTATCCGCAATATTTATAGAATTATCACAGGTTTTATATGGGACCCGAGGTCTGAGGAAAGATGGAATTGGGCTTCTTGGAATATGATGGTGAGGCCTCTCAGCAAAGGTGGTATTAATGTTTAGAATATTAACAATACCCTCGCATTCATGCATTCCAAAACAGAATGGGAGGTTCTGGAGTGACGGACCTTATGGAGACAAATAATACATGAATTCTACACGGGGGGCTAGGATGATCAAGATTGCCACACCTCTCCTCTATCTCTTGAGATAGGTTCCTTGGTTTCCTCCATCTGAACTCATTCTTAGTGGATCATTGGGACCAGTGGTGTATCCTACTAGAAGCATAATTGGCGTGGGGAGAACATTGGATTCCCGAGATGCCCAGCCACTAACATATATTTAAATGAGACTATCCATCATTTGTTGGTCATCAATGTGGTGATGGATAAGGACAAACTAGAAGCGTTCTAGATCAATGAGCTAAACTCAACACCAGATAAATGTGTGTTCACCCTGTATCCTTTAGGGTCTTTCACAACCAAAGACTAATGTTGGGTCTCTTCCACATAGGTCACATGGGAAGAGTGGAATGAGTTAATTTGATGCAAGAACATCCCCACCAAATACAATTTTCTCTCTTGGATAATTCAGAACAAATAATTCACCATAAATTATAATATTAAGTGGTGCAGTGTGAGTACAGAGTCTAAATGTGTATGTTGTAGAAGTTATAAGGATGAGAGTTAGGATCACCAGTTCATAGGGAGGAATTGTGCAGAGGAGGTATGGAAGTTCTGTTGTGAGTTCACATATTTTTACATACCTGGAATGGCCTGGAAGAACTTTCTCACCCTCTATTTCCATACTGTAGGGAAGGATGGTCCTGATAGAAGGATGTGTACCTTAGAAATGAAGTCTGACTATTAGTGTTTGTGGAAGGTGCAGAACAATTGTCTTCATGAAGGAGTGGGTTCATCCGGCTGAACAAAAATTATTCAAACATAGAATATTCTTCTATATATGGTCAAGTATCATAGCATGTATTGGGAGTCCCCTACTTTGTAGTGGCACATTCATGCTACACACAGTACCCCATCAGGAATGAATACCTATTTTGGTAAATGTGTTAGATGGAACCCCCCACCCATGGATTGAATTTGAATAATGATGTTTTGTGAATTTTTGGTGTTATGTGAGTGGGGGAACATTTGTGATAGCAATGGCTTAGTGATTATGGACTTTTTTTATACTGATGGGCCAAGGTTCATCGTTTGAGGGTGAGGCATAGACCATGTTGACAGGTCTCATGGTTTGCAGACAGAGGGGAATGGACCACAATAAAGTTAAAATGACTCAATACTCGTTTATAGTTCAATCAAATTTCATGGTGTTATCCCTTGTTCTATCAAATATATCAACCACAAGTGTTGTTGTATCCTTGGCAACACCACTAGTGTGTCTCACACATTGTGGGTGGGGAATGAGGTAGTGGACTATCTGTCCTCTCTTAACACTCCTCGATCAGAGAGATTATTTTTCCATAACCTTCACAATATAAATCCAATGTGGATTAACAACATTAGATGGGATGCCCTTGGTCTTCATTATTTTTGACCCATGTAGCAGTGTTTCTCTAGACCTATTTTTATTGGTCGTGCATGTACTATTTTATTACCTTTTTAAAGAAAAATACACATGATGATGATGATATATTTTTCACTTTTAATTATTAATGTGTTTGTGGAATTATGTGTAGGATTTAGCATTTTTATTGATAACATTGATTTCTTGAAACAACTTATATAAGAATTATTAATTTCAAAGAATGATTTTATGTGAATATTAATTTTTAGACAACTTAGACAACCTTGGTTGTATCTCTCTTGTTTTCTACACTGTTTTTCCCCTGTAGACGTAGATTTGATCAAATAAATTCTCTTTTATACGATAACCTTATCACACCATCCCTCTATTTAATGTGATTGAATATTTTCATATAAGGAGTTAATCAATTTTTGGATAAAATTGATTATGATAAGAACCCCCCACATATCCTTTTATTTTTATATTAAAAGGGGGAGAATGTTTGGAGGAAAAATATTGAATTTTTATTATGTGATAATAAATTAACCAAAAAATACAAAAGGGTAGATCATTGGGCCTGGTGTTTCATTTTTTATCAAGTATATGTCAAAATGTGTTTGGTGAGTTTGGAAGAAGTGGTGATTCCTTGAGAATAAATATGGATTCATGAAATGAAATTATATTCCTTGCATGAAAAGTTCTCCTTGGTTATTATGACGATTATTGGTTTTTTTTTAATTTTTAGAGAAATTTGAAAAAGAAAAAAAGAAAAATCAAGATAACCTGTGTAATTCCATGAAAAAACTAATTTTAGGATGAATACATGAGGAGTTGAGAATAGATTCTATGCAATAAGATAAAGTATTTTCATGATTACTGTCTAATTTTGTCTCAGTATATTTATTATTTAATCTTGGAAGATTATGTAAATAAATGATTTCATGATTTATTTGAAGAATTTTCAAAGATAATTCAATTTATAGACAATAAAAAAATGTCCTACCGGATGACTTTTTTGTGGTTTGAGCAGGTCATCAAGCATGACAAGAAGCATAGAATGGAAAGGGGGTTCAGGGATACAATTTAATAGTTTTTTATGAGGTCCCCACGGTAGTGCATGAGTGATATACCACATCATAAACAATTAGAGAAATCGATGTGGTATGGTGGAACTAAACTTTCTTTTCACCTGTCCTAAAAAATATGATCACTTCCCCCACCACTTGATTAAGACGATTTGAAATGTATGATTAATCTTATTGATCGTCATCATCCTATGGTGATCCTGGATTCTCTGTGTGCTGTATGTTTTTAAACCATTAATGATTATTTGAACTCTTAACATAAACCTCTAGATTTAACCGATTTCCATGACTATCTCCCATTATCTAGGTGAGACTGAGATACTCACCTCACTTGGTTTTCATTCATGGAAATGCTGGAACAGAAGGAACCCAAATAGTGATGTCGCCTAATAATTCCAACTGATGAGACGATGAAAGAATCTGGATTCAGTCACATGTAATATCAAAAATTATTATAGTTACATTTTCATGCATCTAATGATGGATAAATGAAGAAGCTTCGTGATATTCACTTATGAGTTAAAAATAGAGAATGGGGTGTGTAATTTTTATGATTCATGATGAAGAAGGAATCCCATTATTCAATTGGGTAATTTTATAATGAGAATAAACAAGATTTTATTATCTCGTGCGATGATTGAATATGGAACCTGATACCTTCTAATATTAAAAATTAAATCTACTTGATAATGAGGTGACCGACATGTGTGCCCATTTAAGGGAACCTGAAAACTTCATGTGTTAAAATGAGGTGAGTCATGTTTGATAGTTATACAACATAAGGAATACAATATCTTTGGGCATCTGTTTAGAGTGTGAGTAAATCAGTATGATGATTTTTTATTATTTTACTTCTTAGATGAGATGAATATGTTACCCGATATCCATCATGTATTTCAGTAGCATGTTATGCATTCATTTAAACATGGTGCCATGTTGTAGGAGTAAATTGAAACTAAAAAAACATGGTTTTATCATCACTAAAAAATACGTTATAAGAGCAAAAAAATTGATAATAGAGGAACTATTAATGGGGTCCCTTTTATCAAATCTAAAAAAGCAGTGATGAAGACCCCTTTTATCAACGTACAAAAATTATTGATAAATGGGGTTTTTTATCAGTGAAAAAAATATGAAGTGATAAAGGTAATTTTTTACAAATAATTTATAAACCAATGGGTGGAAAACCACCCCTTTTCGATGCTCAACAACCATTTTAACAGCACTAGTCTACCCCACCCCCTTTATCAGTTATAGGCACATTCTCACCCCCACCTATGTGCCCTTTCCTTTGTTGGGTATAAAACATAAGACCGCCTCCTCATGCGCATACAACTCTTCCACTCACCTATATTTTTTCGTTTCATTTTTTGATATATCTATATATTTTTATATATTTTGTTACACTTTTTATCCATATATAATTATATTTAAATAATCATATAAAATTTGTTTTCTGTGTGTGTGTTTATAAATACATAAATACATATATTTAAAAATATGTGTGCATTTATAAATATAAGTATACATATTTATTTTTATATACATATATTATAAATTATTATTTATAAATATATATTTGAATTTGTAGATAATCATATATATGTTTGTCAATAAACACCCAAATATATATATATATATATAAACTGTATATATACATTAATTGTATATCTATATGAATATATGTTATAAATTTTTATTTTAAATAAAATCTGTATTGTTTTTCAATAGATAAGGTTAATATATTGAGAAATATATTTTATATGTAAATATGATTAATTATTTGTTTATAAAATTAAATTTTATGGGTGAATATATAATAAATAAGTATATGTTTTTATATATTTGATTATAAATAATAGTACATTGTGAAAAATGATAAAATTTCAATACCATAATATTAATGCTGATGTAAGACATATAAATAAATTTAGTAACTATGAAAAAAATGCAATAATACCCTCTTAAACAAGGATGAAAATTGGTCAAATGATAAAAAAATATTTAGGGTACCCCAACAAAAAAACGTAATTTTGGAGTCCTTCCTAGAATTTTTCAGCCTCAAAAAATGTTACATAGGGATACTTTCACATAATGGGAATAGATCCCGCCATAGAATTTGATTTGGTATGTGGTAGAGCACAAATGGACACCTGGAGAAAAAGTTTTTGTCGCCTAAAGTTTGACTTATGTTTTCAACATATTTTCGAAAATTTATTTATTTTTTATTTTTTTATTTTCAAATTCATATGAAATGACTATCACAAGATAATAATTAGAAAACTATTTATTAAAAAATATTTTTAATTATTTTATATATAATTTTCACTAATTATCTTATATGTTAATTGTAATTTTTTATTTGGAATTATCTAAAACACATTTAAAATATATATATTGTATTTATATCAATATCTATATATTTATATATTTATATATTATTTTTAATGAAATATAATTTTTTATGATGTATACTTTTATCAGCACTTGAAAAAAACACTGATAAATGAGGGGGGATTTATCAATGCTACTAAAAAATCACGAATTATGGGGTTCCCATTATCCACATTAAAAAATCAAAGAACTGATAGAGGGGGTAACATTACAAACTATAAAAAATAGCTGCTAAAGATACCACCTTTATTAGTGTTTTTTTGTGTTATTAAAGTGTGGCACTGTGAAAACTCGTTTTTATGGCAGTGAACGAATAACACATGAATTTTTCAAGAGTTTAGAGACTTGATTGCTTGAAAAAATTAGTTGAATGTGCATGTATAACTCTTGAATTCTATTTGATCCATGGCTGATCACTTATCCACATGAGGAAGATGAATCTTTCACTTCCTAAGGTAATAGGGATTTGATATTGATGCATAAATGGGATGTCCATGCATAAAATGAGATACTAACTATGTATTGTGCACTTTAAACTAGAAAGGAAAAAATTTTATATGTATACATAATAAGGTATTAAAATTTGAGGAATAAAATATAATACCCACATTTAGGAAATGTTAATTGATAAATAACACTAATTGTGTTTATTTTTAGTACATTTAATTAATAATTTAAATGGGATAATTAAAATCATGTTAATTATTGAGACTCGATGCACAATATTTTTCATGTGTATAAATATATGCATGTTGGTGATGAGAAAGATATACATCATTAATAAATCCTTTTAGATTAAAATACATTCTTGTATCGAAGAGGGAAAGAGTTTGAAGCTATGAGAGTTTTTAGGAAAAATCAACTTGTGTTCCCAATAATCAAATATCGGGGTTAATCCAGATTGCATGAAATATAGAAGTAGTATTCAGACCAACACTGCTGAAGTTCATGAGGAAACGCCAATGAAAATAAATCCTATAAGATTTTCTAGGTTGAAAAAAAAACAAACATTAGTGGATCAAAGCCATTAACAATAGAGAAGCATTCAGGTTGGTTTTCAGAGCAGTTGATGTCTTTTGGTTCAATTTAAGGGCATAATGACTCTTTTGGTTGGATCTCGAATAATATTTTTTTGGATGGATCCAAAATAAAATGTTTTCACTCATTTGGAGTTGTTGAAGAATTATTTAAGTGATATAAGAAAGAAATTTTATTACTTTTTTGATAACGTTCATATAATATATTTTGGGGTGTCTAACCAGCATTCAATGGAGTAGACCATTCATTGCAGAACCATGTAAATTCGTAATATTTCACTCTGTTATTTTTCAACACAAAACATAATGAGGATGACAGATTAAACTTCATCAATCAAGAACCATATCATGTTAAATATTTTTAATTCCAAAGTAAATGAATTCAGAAATTATTTTTTCCATTTATTTACCCCCTCTCAGTGGCTCCCAAAACATCCTAGGTCTATACACACTTATTTATTTGGAATTATAAACTGAAAAAGTATTATGGGATATACTACTAACATATTCATCATAACATTGGGATTACTTTTCATCATCCTATCAGAATATGATATTTATAATTATCTAATATTCATCGAGATATTGGAATTAGACACTAATGAAGTCATTCATTGCATAAGAATTTATTCGGGGGATCTTTTGTTGGATTCATGTTTAGAATCATCTTGGGAATCTTAAAAGTTTATCAAATTCATCACATTATCAAGTAATACTAAATTTAACATATTCTATTTATTTTAAAGTCCCCTAACATTATCTTCTCATTCACCCTTAAATATTTATAAATTTACATTATGTAACATACTGTCTACTTTCTAGGACTAATGAATTTATCTTACTGAATTTTCGTTGATCTCTGGTTGAATATTCTAAACATTAATATTTTCCTAACAGGTATCATTTATTGCATGGATATTTTCATTAAAAACTATTTTCACACATATTCATTAAAAAACCTCCCCTACAATTATTCTAATATAAAATTAATCATTTGTTCACAGGATGTTACTGATTGATTATTAATCTCATTGATTTTAGTGATCATTTCACACATGTGTTCCTCATTATTTTTTTCCTCTCATATTTTGTCCCATTGAATACTGATCATACATCCTCATATATTCTTCTATATTTTTTCATCAGTTATAATGTTCTTACCATCCAAAATAGTATTTAATTCACAGAATCTCTCTTTAACAACCTTCTTTATAAGAGTACTCATAAAAAACATCTTTTTAATTGTAATTCTACATGGTCAAACTTTTCTTGAGAATGTTATACCTTTTAATACATTCCTTCATAGATTTTAGATAGTGGTTTTCACTATGAAAAAGATATTTCTTTAGGAATCTTCTATGTAATCATGTTTTTATTTCTATAATGATATTTCCGCACATTATCCATTAATATATTTTTAATAAAATTAACATTGAAATTTAGCATGTAATATTTTATTTCATAGTAACAATCATCATTAGTTTCTAGTGAATAAAACTACTGATAGTCTGAGAATGATTCTTTTGTAGTATTAAATCTATCGTATTAATATGAAATACTATCAAAAAAATTTACTTCAGGTTATAGAGGATCTTCCTATTTTTCCTTTTGAGAGACATCATTACACTACTTCTGAACAGAATTCTTCTTTTAGTTTATCCTAGTTTTAGAAAAATATATCATAATGTTACAACTAAAAATTATTACGTTTTATTTTCCTCAGGATTTAATTTCTTATCATTCAGAAAAACATTTTCCTCTTCTTCTACTATGTATCTTGACATATAGAATAATTAAACATAACTAGGGATGATGGGAAATCGATTAATGGAACATCATATTTCATTGAATGTGGTGAGTAAGTTTCATTAATAAAATTTAAATAAATTGAATGTTTAATGTTAAGATTTATTGAGATATACTGAAAATAAGAATAATTATTTATTGTTTTTCATCAAATGTTTTTACCAATGTGATTACTTCCATCAGAAAATATAAAATCTCATATACAACTGCAAGATACTTCTTTAACACCCACTATTAAAGATATTCCTTATGTATCATATAGAATTCTCTAATATTAATAAGGAGAACTATACTTCATACTTAATAATTGACTACATTACAAAATATTTATAAAAAATATAATATATCAGCATAATCATTCGATAGGAGAGAAAATAACACCGTTATATTTTTTTTCAACTCAAAATTATCTTTAGAGTCAATGGTATTTCTATGTTATGATCCCATAAACATGTTACAAGGGTTTGACAGATGAATCCTACATATAGTGGAAGATCTAATTAGATGAAGATGATCAAAAATAATAGTATTGGATGGAGATGTTCTTTTTTCATCAAACAAAAAGACATCATATGATGTTTTTTGATCCATTAACTAAAATATTAATATCATTCAATTTGATAATCCATAGTTTTACATTCAAATATCATTAATATAGTACAGATTTATTGAATATTTAAATATGGTCATAAGGAAAGATGCATGAATATTGTAAACTCCAATCATTATGTGGCATTTATGTAGGTCAAATGAAAGATTAATTATTATGGAAAATTCAAATTGGACACCTATGTTATTCCATAAATTATAGAGGAATATTGTCTATATAAAGCAGTGTTGACTCATCATGAGTTAATATTTCTAAAATTAAAAATTTATTGAGTTTACAAAGTATTAGTTCAATAGGTCAAAAAGTGTGTTTCAAACCAATAAACTACATGGTCGAATATGAAGAACCATAGTAATTATTTTGGTATTGATACTTTCTGTACCAAATGAAACAATATAGATGTTAACCAAATAGAAGTATACATGATGCAATATACAAGATAGTGGTTCATTATAAAGAGGATCTTTAGAATCAACTAGTTCTAGAAAATGGTTAGATAAACTGAGGGGAACCATACACAACATACTGGATGGAGTGGAACAAGATGGAGTAGTCCTAGTGAGTGCGATCCTCAAAAGAACATTCTACTAGAAGGGGGTATGGAAACTTGTATGTTGAATAAAATAGAATAAATTAATGAAGTCAAATATCCATCAATGTATATGTTCATTAAGAACATGGAAATATGTGTGGATTCTATATATGGAAAACTAGCATTCTCATTGAGAGATAAAATGTGTTTTTTGGGATAAATATCAATTATGTGATGTTGTATACAAATAATTCACTTGTTTATGGTAGTGAATTAATTGAGGTAATGTTGATTCTTTAAAATAATACCTGTAGTAATGGATTGATATATTAGTGGATTAATTTGTTACCTGAAAGGAGTAAACATGGTAAAGAGTGGGATCTAACATTGAGGCCATACAATGAAAAAAATAAATTTTTATTGTTTTCATTACATTTTCTGTTAGAATAAGGTAAATTGTTGAGGGGAAGAATAGAAGGATCCATACATTTAATAAGATAGTATATGTTATATCTAATTAAGGGAGATAAGTGTGTTTTTTTAAAAGGTGATGCCTTGGTCAAAAACGACCAAAGAAAAAATTTTATTAAAAGAAAGATTAAAAGAGTCTAAAAAATGGGATCATATTACAATCTTTTTCATGAAAGGAAATAAGAGTAGTATGACGGTCTTCTAACTAGATAATTTCCGGATTAACTCCCTTATTGGAAAGACCATCTCCAACTATGTTTTCTTCTCTATAAACATGTGTGATGATATAGTTAAGATTGATATGAGAATGGGAGCATTGCATCCAGTGGGTTGTAATCATCCAATCATGGTGAATTATTCCATTCAAAATCACTTGAATGATAGTCATTGAGTCACTTTCGATCCAAAGGTTATTCCAACCAAAGAGCTTTGAAAAGGAAATAGAATGTATCAAACCTAGAATCTCAGCATCAACGGATGTGGAAATGCCACATTTACCCATGAAGCATCCAAGGATCTGACCAAGGTGATTCCTAAAAATAGAAGCACACCCAACTGGCCGCGGATTGCTCTTAAGGGTATCATCAATATTGATTATGATCTATCCAGGTATGGGGGATCTATAGAACACCTCTAGAGTGTTATGTGGATGACAGAAATTGCCTTTAATCCTTAGACGCCTCTGGGTAGAAAATTCATACACAGTGTTATGGAATGTCCCTTTTGAATCATGGGAGCTTCTTGTATGGAAATGAGGATCCTCATTCAACTTTAATTTTGATTAAAAGTGTAATTATTATAAATAATAGCATTCTAATCATACGAGATCCCATTGTGGAGCTCAGAAACCACCACATGGAAGAGGTTAATGAATTGCTGAGAGTGATCCAGTTCAGTACATTTTTTATGTTGAGCTCTGACACAGTCAAGAATAAACCATCTGTAGTAAAAAATTGTCAATAATATAGTTCTAGGGATTAGAAGAAGTAGCACAAGAGAGAAATAGGTTGTTACCATCTTCTTTGTGTTGATTAAAGATTTTTCATTCATAGCAGAGATGAATGCCAAAGGATTGGAGGAAAAGTTCAGGGGGCACTCTATTTTGAGTAAGACACTATATGAGGTTGAATCTCTATGGTTTTATCCAAGGTTTGTTGAAATGATTTAACCAACTATAGTCACTTTCAGAGTTACAAAAATAATGTTCGTAGAAATATTTTGAGTTGAGCATACCATTATGAGCAGGTTCCCAAGTTTAGAAATAATTCATATGAGTGAAAGATAACTTTTCAATGACGTTCAGAATAGTGTCAGGAAGGTGATCATGTTGAGAGTTTAAAATTTCACTGATAGATCTGTTGGTATTATTAGGGGTTTCATCATAAAGAATCATGAAAATTAAAGGAATTCCAGTCCAGTTATCTAACCAAAATTTCATGGAGGAGTCTTTGGAGACCATCCATCTGAAGTTGTTTATAATATTAGTGAAGGGGTATTTGATGGCAGATTGAGACCTCTTTCGCGATTCTATGGGTCGTGGTGCATAGTCGTTCTTAGTTGGCGGAGTGATTTGTCTGGTTAATTCTGTTAACGAACGAGACCTCAGCCTACTAACTAGCTATGTGGAGGTACTCCTCCATGGATAGCTTCTTAGAGGGACTATGGTCTTTCTACCTAGATTACCGTAGTAATTCTAGAGCTAATACGTGCAACGAATCCTGACACTTATAAGGGGAGCATTTATTAGATAAAAGGATGATGCGAGCTCTGCTCGGTGCATTTATGTCCCATGATAACTCATCAGATCACTCGTCCCTCGTGCCAGTGACGCATCATTCAAATTTCTTCCCTATCACCATGTATCGCATTTTCCTGCGTTCTTCATCGACACGAGATCTGAGATATCCATTACTGAGAGTCGTTGTATCGATATTTCTAAAGTCACCTCCATGGATACCATGTGCACCACGTACAAGGGAAGGATTGATATACCCAACCCCCGAGAGCCAAAACGACATTATATAATGAGTACCATCCATCAGGTGCTTGGGAATTTGATCCATTACGACCTGGATCTCAAATTCATGCGCCCACACATTTGAGTTTCATGCCACTCAAACAATAAACCGATATTCTTGTATCTCGCCACATATCAAGGCCATCCACTAACCACTTGGATCACATGAGACAAACCCCAGCTCATTATCATCGCTTTTATGGCACACTACCTTGGGCAAGACAATCCACATGCATGGGATGAATCATCAAGAATTCCTGGAATTGTGTCGATGCCGTGTTTCCATGACATTGGACATGTCATTGGGTGGCTCTGGGAATTCATGAACAAGACCCAAGCCCAGGGGGGGTCGTCAACCACTCCCCCCTAAAGAGACATTTATGCATTTGAAGGATCAGCTAGGTAGCATCACCAACCACATCTGAAATGTTTGAGGTATGACTGAGCTGACCAATCAGAGCCCAACACAAGCCCAAACCGTCTTCCGGAACCGTCAATTCCTTAAGGAGGCAAGGCCCCCATTTTTCACACCATAGAATACCGTATAAAATATAAGAAACACCTTTGGGAACCCATGGAACAGTTAGTATAATCTTGGAGGTACCCCTCCATGAATAGCTTCTTAGAGGGACTATGGCCAACCAGGCCATGGAAGTTTTAAAGCCCAGTGACATAGAAAAATGGCATCGAGACAATTTCATAACTACTTGATGATTCATCTCGTGATTGGGGATTTCCTTTCCTGAGGTAGTGCGCTATAAAAGTGATGACAATGAGCTGGGGTTTGTAGAATGTGGGATCCTACGGACTGCCAATCATGTGGTGAAAATGCCTTCCGAGTGAGACGAATTGAAGGGGCCTTACGGCTTGTCTTGGTGCATGTGGCATGGTCAGAGACCCCCCCCCCACATGGGTCAGCTCATGGCATGGATTGAAGCGGGTCTGGGCGGAGACCAAATCGCAGGTTGGGGGAATTCTCGTGATCAGGTTTTTGCCTTGATCGTGGTTGGAAGCCCGCGTCATAATGACGTGCATAGCCACTCACGTACTCTTGGCTTTGACTTGTGGGATCCCCCATTCGACCCATCTTGAAACATGGACCAAGGAGTCTGACATGTGTGCGAGTCGACGGGTGGTAAAACCCATGAGGCACAAGGAAGCTAACATGGTTGGATCCTAGAGAGGATTGCACCACTGGCTGACCATGATCTTTTGAGAAGGGTTCGAGTGTGAGCATGCATGTCAGGACTCCTACCTGGGGAGGTCCGAGGGCTAAGCCATGCATGACTCCCAGAAAGGCGTTCCCTCGACCAAAAAATAGCCTTAGGCGCAACTTGAATTCCATAATGATGAGATAATGAAGTTAGAATTGCCCGTTTTATGCTTGTCAAGAAACATATTTTTGAGAAAGGTAATAGCTTCAGAAGTATTGTGAAAAAGGATCCAAGTGAGTCTTTATTGAAGGTCTTCCTTAATGTATTTGATATTTTTATACCAATTCCACATTTTTCAATGGGCTTTCAATAAGTTGACCAAGGAACAATCACATGATTTCTTTAAAGAATTCTCCTAGTGCAGATGAAGTTCTTTATGGCGATGATCATTTTTTAATGAGGACAATTGGACATTTATAGGCCATCATGGAATAAACCATCTTCGAGACAATAGTTGATTTTGGAAGGCAAGTCCTAACTTCTATAAGGTTAGATTTACATTTCCAAGAAGATATCTGATTTAGAACTTGGTCAATGATAAACAGAAAGTGACAAGATTTGGGTCTACCCCCAAAAAATAAGAACACCATGTTAGGTGAAAGGGATCATAGCTTCTATCATACATAGGTCACTGATAATGTTACATTTTCTTCCAGGAGGGGAATTCTTCCCAAAGAATATGCTACATTTTTTCCAACAAATGGTTTATCCAGAATCCTCTTCATAGTGTGAGAGCTCATTTTTGTGGTTATGAATGTTTCTTTTATACCTCTGAAGAAAAAGGATGATTCCATCAGTATAAAAGAGTTGAGTAGGAGCAGTCATGTTCCTAGAGACATGTACGGACCTTAGTTTGTTCTGGTCCACTAGACGATTCATCAAATGACTGAGGTAGTCTTCTGCTATTGATAAGATAATGGAAGATAGGGGTCACCTTTCTTGACACATTCACTAAATTTAAAATATCTCTTAGGCGAGACATTGATTAGGATGGAGATAGATGCCAAGTTGAAGAGGGTTCTCATTGAGGTGATAAAAGACGTTCTAAAACCATAACCTTGAAGGACATTGAAGTTATACTCCACTCCATGGTTTCAAAATCATTTCTGGTGTCGAGTTTAATATCTATGTTTCCTCCTCTGTTAGGTTTATTCAAATTATTGACCCTGTCAGAGGCAATAAAAATATAGTCTTGAATGGATCATCCCTTTATAAAACCAAATTGGTTCCATGAGACAATTTTGTCCATGAGAGTGCAAAGTCTGTTGGAAATAATTTTTATGATGATTTTAAAAGGAGTGTTAAAAAGGGAAATGAGTCTAAACAGATGAATCTCAAAGGAGTTATCCACTTTCGGGATCAAGGTGAGAAACTTGGAATTTAGAGCATGGGGGAGAACCCCATTGGTCAAGAAGGTTTTTATAATTTTATAAATGTCAATCTGAATCACATCCCAATAATGTTATAAGAAAACATTGTTGAATCAATCAGGACTCGGAGCTCTATCAGGATTCAGGATAAATACAATTTTCATGATTTCATGATCCAGTGGGGTGTTGAGACAGAAGTAGTTGTCTTCATCATTGATCACTAGGGGAATGACCTCAGGAAGGAGGTATTTGTTTATGTTAGGACCATTTAAAATGGTTTCATAGTAGGAGATGATATGATGAGATATTCCATCCTAATGGTCAAAGAGCATGTCCCCATGCATTAAAAGGGTTCACGGAATTTAGGAATTCTTGATTATTTGAAGAGAATTGTAAAATTTAGAATTTCTATCCCTGTATGTTAACCATTTAGCTTTAAACGTTTTTTTTCTAATATTTTATTTGAAAGTGAGCATGAAGCTAAGTTTGAACTCAATGTTTTGTTTGTGAGTAGGATAAGTCTTGAGGTCATAAGTGGTGTTTGTGTTTTGGAGATAATTGAGATATTTCTCAAGAATCATGATTTCATTATTAATTTTATTGGCTTTAGAGATGCACCAAATTCTTAGAGTCTATTTTAGATGTTTTAAATTTAGATTACAGTCAAGGAAATCATTTTTACTAGACATTGAGGACCAAAATTTTTGTATGATATGAGAGAACTCATCATCATAGAACCGTGCATTTTTAAATCTAAAAGGAATATGGGGTTTCATGTATTTGGTGGAGACACTGACCAGGATGGAGTGATGATATGAGTTCAGCCTATGAAGAGTAATTATGGAGATAGTGTCCCATTTATCTAAAGCATAGACATTCATAAAGGCTCTATCCAGCATGGAGGAAACTACTTTTTTGTAGTGACTTCTATACCAAGTTTATTTTTCACCAGTGAGATTGATTTCTAAGAGATTATTTTCATCTATTTATGCTTTAAATTCTCACATGGAAATAGAAGCGTGAGAGGGTCCAATTTTTTCCCTTGAGTTGAGAAGGGAATTAAAATCACTGATAATAAACTAGGGTGAATTAATATCAGTGCTAAGATAATATAGGTCATTCCAAATAATTATTCTTTCATAGAATCTATTCTTAGCATAAAAAAATGATAAAAAATATGTGTGCCATTTATATTAAAATTGCAGGTAAAAATATGATCAGAGATATTGTAGACACAAATATTCTATAAAAAAATATAGATAAAATCCATAAAGATTATGCATTGAAGTTATTATTGATAGAACCAGTAAAAACATAACTGTTTTGACATAAATTAGAGTATTTATAGGAATAGTTAATTTTTTTCTCCATAATTGCAAATAATAAAGGATAATGAGTGTCAATAATTATCTTTAACATAATGATGGTGTCAGAGTTATCAATCCCCTAACAATTCCAAAAAAATATCTTTATTAAAATCTAGTTTGGAGTTCATAACCCCCTATTTCATTTTTCGAGAGATGTTATTTATGAAAGACCATATAACATCTTGATTATCAGAAGCCTCTTACTATTTATTAATGAATTTTGTGATGTTATTTATTGCAGGTTCATATATTAGATTACTCATAATAGAGTCTGTCTATTTCTTAGAACACTGTAGAAAAACATTGGAAATAGGATTCGAAACAGAGGTACCATATTTTGTAGTAGAGTCCTCACTATCTACAGGTAGAGAGGAAGTTGTACCTAGAATCTATGAAGTATTTTTACGTTGTTTCATGTTTTTTTCCAGATCTGGACAACATTACATTTTCTCCATAGAGACATTCATAACCTGCATGGACTTAAGTTCCTGTATTGATATTGGTGTACCATGTTCAATCGATTTGGGTTCCATGACAGCAGTAATACAGATCCTATTTTGTGTCTCAATGAACCCAAAATTGGTAAAATTTCTAATAATATTAGAGTGAGTTGGGATAACAGAAAGTGATTCATCATTTTTCATTTTGATTTCATTCTTTTGGATTAGAAAAGTTTATTTGTTAGAAGGTTGTATTATTGAATCCTTAATATTTGGAGATATAGGTTTTATATTATAGGACATCATAGAAACAGTATTAAAACTACTGACAGCAGGTTGAGACCCATCAGAAGAGGCATTTGTAGCAGTGGAGATGATTGTGCGTAGATTATGTTCCTTCTCCACCCAAGATTTTTCTGTGGCTGTCTGCTTAGTGAAACTATTTATGTTTTATCTTTGTGTAGGAACCTATACATAGGGTGTAATTTCCTTAAAAGTATTAACTGATACCATTTTTTTTGTGACAGTTTCAGTCATTTTAGTAGTAGTGGGTTGTGTTGGGTTCTGAATTTCTTTCTGGGTAGTCATTTTTTTTCATATTTTTAAATGTGTCTAGTGGAATTCTTTATTTTAGAGAAAATAACATATGATCCTTAAGAGATGGGTTGAGTGTCTACATTATCTGTTTTATTGCTGGATTAATTATTTAACTCTGAAATATCTGTGGCATTTAAAAGATGTTGATTCTGGATCTATCCAGTACCTTAATCCAGGGTGTGTTTCACTACAGTTTGAACTGAAATAATCTTAGGACAATCGTCCTTATGTAGAGTTTTAGTACATGTGTTTCAAGAATTTAAATTCACTTGTTCAGGTGTATTTTCCATCTTACCCATGTTATGATCTTCATCTTGGATAAGGATAGGCATTGGGGTTTGACCAGATTCTCCCTTCTCATTGGATATCCTTATAGTGTCTAAAACTATATTTTCTAGTTCTTCCATGAGGCATTGGTCTTTAATAGAGGTTTGTTCCTCTTCAGCAACATGTGCCTAATTTTTACATGAGGTGTCCCCTATGTGTATTAAACTATGTTTTTTACCCAGATTTCAACTTTCTTTTTGGAAGGTTCCAATATCTTCATCATGGGAGAATTTTCTTTTTTATTTCTCCTTGTTTCCTTCAAATCATTATCAATTGGCTAGATTACTTGCATTCCAATCACCATCTAATTAGATATTGTTTGACCAATAATCAATACAGAGGTCACAAAAGGGAGGTTTCCTCTCATATGAAATTCCAATTTCAATTTTCAATTCATTCATAGTGAATTTGATTGTAGTATGGTGCTTTGAATCCAAGTTAATTTCCTCCATAACTCTATCAAAGAGCCCTAGGTCATAATTTAAGGTTATGTGGTCAATTTTCAGAGGAGTCCCTATGCATGAATCAATTTCATTTAAAATTTTTGTGTTCCAAAAAAACCAATTAAGGACATGAAGTTTAACCCAAAATTGTGCCATTATATTCTTATATGTGTGTGGATTGAATGTAGAATCCCAGTTAATAATTCTAAGTAGTATCCGCTTTATATTAATGCTTCCATCCTTTAAAACTTTCTATAAGTCATCTTGTGATTTTAGAAGTATGTGAATGTAGAATTTCCTTATTATAATTAGTTTCAAATTGGAATCATTCCAGTAATAAAAAATATGTGTATGCAATTTGGAAAGAGGGAAAGGACGATAACCTTTATGGTATGAGATGTGTCCCATGATAGAAATTTTTCACATTTGTGTGCGTTGATGAAGATAATCTAGATCCAGTTCCACCAAGAACCCCCTTCATCATGTCACGTGACAAGAGGAGCCTTCATCATAATTTTTGTGCTTGGAGTACTCTTCAGTGCATACAAAAACAAGATACCAAGGAGTCTACCAGAGATTGTTCGGGTGCGAGTATTCTCTTCAGGGGCATCTTCCATATGGAATTTCATGACAGAATCTTGAAAATGGGGTATCTTCTTCTTCAGATGAGTCAAAAAATTCTAGGATTCAAACCTCTTGGGATTGAAGAAATCCGCTATGTATATGATGTCGAGGGATTCCGGAGAAGGAGCCAGAAGCGCTCAAGGGTTCTAGTTAGAGAAGGTCTCCCATCTCTCCCCCGCTAAGTGAAAGTAAGTGAGATAAGAGTTTTGTTTTTATAAAATTGTAAAAAATTAGTGACCCCTAATTCACCAGCCCCTATAGGTGACTTCCCAATCCACCTTGGAATCTCAATAATGTTAAATATAAAATAAAATTATGTTATTAAACTAAAATGATAAAAAAATTATCATTTCATTAAACTCACAAATGGTCTATAGATTAATAAACATTTCAATTTTTCATTATTATTATAAAAATTAAAGAACCTCGCCAAAATATCACCATGTATTTAACCATTCATCTCAAAGGGTATTTATAGTCAAATAAAAATAAATATGTCCCTTATAGATCTCCAGTGTGTCATAGTCACCATAAATGTTGTCAAACATTGTGAAGAAAATTATATATATGAAATCATTATTTAGAAAATTCCCTATATTAGGAGCTCCCAATGAAACAAAAATCAGTACCACTATATTCTAATAATATTTTGGGGTAGATTCACAAAATAAGATTTTGTAAATATATTTTAAATTAAAAAAAATCTGTTATGAATTCTTTAATTGGGTCACAAGATTCAAAATTTTCATATAATCTTTAAAGATAAAAATTGTTTATTAATTTAGATAAAAAATATATTCAATGATATATATATATATATAACAAATTTACATCAAATTTTGGTATTATTGAATACACCATGGGTTAGAATCAACATAGTAGACAAGTGTATTGAGCTAGAAATATTTATATTTTGAACAAAGTACCATAAAAATATTTTCAATTTTATATCATATAAGGATTTTTTAATTTAATTTAAAAACAAATATACATTAAATTTAATAATGTTAACGTATATGGGGGATATTTTTTCCCCTAAACATTCCATTTTTTTAAAAACAATTGATACTTTTCTCGAATATTTAAAAATAATTTCATTTTTTTCTATCTTTAAATTTTTTTTATTTTTATTAGTTGAGCCACCTCATCTTCCTCTTCCTATTATGCTGACTACACATGGGACCACGTCCTTCTCCCTTGCTCGACCCCTTTGGAAGACACACACACATATATATATATGATTGTACATATATATGTGTTTATATTTATCACATTGTGTATATTTTTGTTTGTGTCTATGTATACATTATAATATTTTCTAAGAGCCCGAAGGCCTTGAATTTTTATTGATTTTCTGATTAATCCCTCAATTAAGAGTTGAGGGGGACCCTCAATATTAGTTAGTTCCACTGACAAACCCCCAATGATCATTACATTTTTGTGATAGCAGAATATTTTTATAATAATAATGACAATGATATTTATAATTATAATATATTTATATTTTATTAAACACTATTACATAATAATATTTTTTTTCATTTTACTAAATAAAATAAAATGGAAAAACATCTCCAATGAAGACCACCATCGTTGAATAATCATTTACTAGAAGGTTATTAAAATTTGTAGACATTGACAAACATTGAATGAAACAAAACCTCTATAATTTTAGTAATATATTTATATTATATTTAGGTTTTATAAAAAAAAAATTTCCTCATATATCATCTAATAATTCCTCTAAAATCTACAAGGAAATTAAAATTTCTACAAAAATAGCTATTTGATTTCTCTCACTCTTGAACTTGAAGAATTGTGATCTTAATTTGTATGAATTAATCTATTCAATATTTTCATTGATATATATAATTTGAATGAATCAAATGAGGAAAAAGTAATACTAAAAACAATGAGAATATTTTGTTTTCATAATGGGGTATGCAATTATAATACAAAACACATACCTTCACTAATGATCCTTACATTTTTGGTCTGTTTAGTATGTTTTACATAAATCAAAAGGAATACCTCAAACCTTGTGTATAAGAGAGAAATAGAGTGTGTGTTCTGGGTATAATAAGAGTGATATATAACATATCACATTATTATAAATAATTAAAAAAATTGTTAACAAATTTTCTAAAAAATATGGAAAACATATATTAAAACAAAAAATTTCAATTAAATAAATTAACTTCATTCTATACAAAGTAGAATACTACATTTTCCAATTGAGATAGTTTATTTAAGAAAATCTTATACATCATCCCTTTTCTGGGATTAATGACCAAATGAAAAAAATCATTTTCAAAAATCACATGCTACAAAAAACTAAAATAATGTTTCATAATATATAAAGCCTGAGATTAAATTAATCCAATCATATTGAAAAAGTAAAAAAAATAATGAGTGATTGATAATTAATTATAATATCATTGTCATGCTTGTTACCCTCTATGTGATACCTACAGCCAATAATAATATCATATTTCAAACCTCACAAGGGAATATATTAAATCATATATATATATAATTTAACAAATATGGACCATAATGGGTTTAATGAAGTAAAAATAACAGAGATTTTTTGTTCAATTCTATGTCATTCTACGAGATAACCCAAGACATTTCATTTTTAAAATTTATTAATGTTGTTTAGAAATTTAATGGAGAAATTTTTTCAAATGAGGATATATTTTAAAGACTATAAATTTATGTTATATAACTTACTAATGAATCTGTATATATTATTACCAGTTAAATATCGAGGGATAAATTGGTCATTTTATCTTATTATGTGATTATAGAATATTTTTTAACATCATATTAAATAATATAATTATTTATATATACTAATTAATGTGTAATATAAAAATTAATGTATGATATATTTCAGTTTATTATTGGGTATTTATTTATTCATTTAAATAGTCTTTAATTTAAATTTTATTTTGATAAATAATAATTATTTTCATATTTTATTTTTTTAATGGAAAGTAAATTAAAGGAATTTATGAGGTTGGTATAGGATAATTCATATTAAGGGGGATTTTCCATAATATGTTCATAGAAAATATAAATTCCCCTCTCTTAATCACTGATCGAATCCCCATTCATTATTTTTTATATAGTTATAAAAGATATGGGAATTTAAATTGATGGAATAATAATAATAATAATAATAAACGTTAAAAATATCCAAAGGAAACATTAGATTTTAGTAAATTTAATTCCTTATCATTTGTATTGAAATCATCCATTTGTTTTCATATTGTGTAATAAAATGAATTTATTAGAAAAAATCTATTTTTAACATGATCATTCTTATAATGATTTTTATCTTCTTCACTCTTTTTAATATTCGAAAATGATTCATAAGATTTGTATTAATTTATATCACAATTTAAATTTATTAGGTTTACAAAATTGATGATAAAAAATATAAAATTATGATAACGATAAATTGGATTTGTCACGACCCATCATCAGGGCCGGTGCCGTGACTACCCCAACCATGCCTTTCATAGGCCAGGGGCTGGTGACTAGCACCAAATGCGTAAATCCCAAAGATGGAAACGCATTGCCTTTATAAGAGTAAACAAACACAACAGAGTACACAACAGGAATTAAACACTAAGTAAAACTGAATACAAAAGAGTGCGCTGGAATGTAAATGGGCCAGTATACCAACCTAACTGAACAACAAGTACAGGTAAAAAGGGACAACAGCTAAAAGTAAAGAGCAAATCTTATATCATCCTCCTGGGTTCCTACCTGAAGGGTAGGTATAGATGGCTACCTTAGCCCTCACGTTCGTCAGTCTCCTCCGTGTGCCGAATCTTCGCAAGGTCCTCCTCCGGGTATCGTCCAACTCTATAACTCTCTGCCTCGATCTGTGCTGTCTGTCGTTTGTAACCGACACAACGATGTGCGGGCATAGCCCGTGAAGGGGTTAGTATAACGATACTCAGTAGGGGACCCTGAGACCCCCGATGGTCTCTCCAAATCCACAAAGAATAAACCACATAAGTAATATACAATCACGAAGTATCAACCTACCATACTTAGGTAGATTCTCATACATTTACCAAAGTTACTAGTCACAACCCAGCTCCAACTATAGAGTCCAATCACAACTCAGTCCATTGAGGAAGTAAAGTTAATCACATCGATGATAAATATTGAAATAGAATACTTAGCTCACACAGGAATACAACTCACGAAGAGGGGTAGAGATGATTAGATGTAGCCTCTGAATCATCTTCTCTGTTGAACCCACGTAGGATCCTAGAACAATATCACCACTGTCGAACCCAAGTAGGATCCTGGCACCGAATTCATCACTGTCAAACCCATGTAGGATTTTGGTATAGTAGTCATCGTTTTCGAACCCATGTAGGATCCTGGTACAAAAGTCACTGCTGTCAAACCCATAGAGGATCCTGGTACAAAAGTCATCATTGTCGAACCCATGTAGGATTCTGGTACAGTAGACATCACTGTCAAACCCACATAGGATCCTGGTATAGAAGTCATGGCTGTCGAACCCACGAAGGATCCCAGTACAAAATTTATCACTGTCGAACCCACATAATATTCCGGTATAGTAGTCTTCATTTTCGAACCCATGTAGGATCCTGGTACAGATGTCACTGTCGAACCCACGTAGAATTATGTCATCTTAGTCGCAACCAACCCTAGGGTTCCCACACAAAACACGCTCGATTACAGTAGGGTCTTCTCCTCGATCCAAGTTTCGATACATCAAATATCACGAAGTCATGATTTGATGTACCCCATAGTTCCATCTCATCATAAGGAACCCAACACGATAGACGGTGCATCAATCGCACGTCTGGTCTGAGAGTTATTGTAATTTATGTTCCAAGGGGCTAGTTGGATTTCGGGTACAATCCAAACAGGCCATACTCCAACCTCATCCAAATCCTATGTGGTTTATTCAAAAAATAACATCTCATCCATAGAATCCATCATAGTTAAAGGCACGTCAATCGGGCGTCCGGTCCTTAAGTTATAAGTGTTCTTGCTCCGAGGGCCCGGTTGGTTTTCAGTTCGAACCAACCCGGCTATACCCAAGATTCGCCAAAACCATGAGTATAATATACCAAAACGACCCTCTCATTTCAAGGAATCCAATGAAACTTACGGTGCACCGATCCGAGGTCCGTAGCTCATGTTATTGGTGAAAACCCAAAAGTGGTACGAAGAGGGGGGGTCTGGGTCCGGTCTGACCCGGCCCAACCCGCCCTAGGTCGGCCCGAACCGGGTCAACCCGACCCGGATCTGACTCCAGCCTGGTAGGGTGCGGCCCAGCCTTCCGTCTATGGCTCATCCCATGCAAGGGCAGCCCGGCCCATTCGGTAGGCAACCCGGCCCGCACGAGCACGTCCCGGCTGGCGCGGCTGGCGGCCCAGCCGGCGCGGCAAGCAGCCCGGCCCGTACGGCAGGCGGCCCAGCCAACGCGGCAAGCGGCCTTGCTAGGTGGCTGGTCGTAGCTCGGCCATCTAGATGAGCACGATGCAGGGGGGGGGGGGGTTCATCACGGCGGCTCCAGCTGACGCCGCCCGTCCCTCCCAGAACCCACGACGCGGGTTTTGCTCCACCGTCGAGGCCGATGCCGCGGTGGTGGTCTGCCGACGGCGCACGAGGGTGCCACCGCCCCCAGGTGGTTGGCCGGTGCCGGTTTCCACCTCTGGTCGTCGGCGCTGCTGCGCTCTTCCGCGGGCCACTAGATTTGTTCTGGTGGTCCGTTTCGCCTCCCGTCTACACCTACATCATCCTCGGGTCCTAATCCTCACTTCGACGGCCTCAAATCAGGGTTGCCATTCCGTTCACCCGTCACCCATGAAACTGTGCATCAAGAACAAAATGGTGGAGGGTCTGGACTTGTTCATTAGCCCGTTACCTCTGCGTAAGAGGCTCAAATAGTAATCGAACATATAAACGCCAAAGTATGAGGGTATAATTCACATGTATAGAATAAATAATCCAAATTCCTCCCTACCTTGATTCTATGTTCGTTTTTTGACGACGGCGTCGATTATTTGACGTCGGGATGTGTCCAAAGAAGAAGTTTAGTCGACGTTCCTTGCGGGTGGATCCTCCTCTTGTGGATTGGACAAAGATAGAAGACGATTTTGTCATTCTTCTTTGGAAATAAAGGGTGTTATTCGTGTTCTTTGTAGAAGAATGCTCTCTCTCTAATTCTCCAAAAGTTCCACCAAGGTAATATGTGCCAACCAAATTAAAAGAATGTAATGTCTTGTTTTAATGTTGGAAAAGTAAATTCAAAATATTTCAAATACTCAAATTAATTAATTATGTTATTTATTAATTGTGTTGGCACATTAATGGGAGATGGTGGATGGTTTTAAAAAAATTAATAGGGGAGAGATGGATTCATTAGTTCAAAGGGAAGTCCAAGAGTTTCAAAGGGGGTTTCAAGGGGAGTTGAGGTGTTTGTGTTCGTGTTCGTGTGGGCCCCACCCCTAGTTATATCCTCCCAAGGGAGGTTAGGGTGTGGTGGGCACCACCCCTATCCTCAACCTATAGACTTTAAAAACCTTTCAAAATAAACATGTGTTGCACACACATATTTATTAAATTTATAATCTTAATTGGTAACCCCGATTTATAACTTCTATCCTGTATAAAACGCAATTGCAGTAAAGGTCTTCTAAAGAAAATATCGGTGCTGCGAGTTCATTGGTATCCTAGGATTAAAATTCCGAGCATCAATTCGAAAGATAGAAAAACCCGCACTTACGTTTTCTGAACTTACCAGAACAAAACTTAAAAAATTGATTCTGGGTACACTGGGCCTCAGAATCAGGTGTCGTCTGAAACTGCAGACTTGTAAAATTCCAAATAATTTAAGAAAAAAATTTTGTTGAAATTTCTGGGTCTTTACATTACCCCCACCTCAGGTCTTTACATCACCATAAAGCTACAACACAAACTAGGGAAACAAATGGGGGTACTCAGCATGCATCTAAACCTCCCACTCCCATGTACTCCCATGGAGGTTATCGATCTTCCAGTGAATGCGCACCAGAGGAATCCACTGTCCACATAGGAACCGCTACTATCGATCCTTGATCTCCACTAGGACATCTGTGAATGTTTCCTCGTCATCTACTTCCAACTCCCTGTGGTCGATGATGTGGGACGAATCGTGCACGTATCTTCTCAGCTAAGATACGTTGAAGACGTCGTGCACCCGATACAACTGAGGTGGAAGGCCCAAGCGGTAAGCCACCTCACCTACCCTACTGCGGACCAGAAATGTTCTGAAGAATCATGGAGATAACTTGCCGCCTCAGCTAAATATTTCTCGACCTATCGAGGTGAGACCCGTAGAAAGAAATGGTCGCCATCCTCAAACTTCAATGGTCTCTGTCTCCTATCAGCATAGGACTTCTGTCTGCTCTGTGTAGTCTTCATTCTCTCTTGGATGATCTGAACCTTCTCCGACATAGCCTGAACCAAGCCTGCTGGGACCTGGTGCTCCTCTTTCACTTGCTGACAAGTGAGGCATCGTGTGACAAACTCTACTACCGCTTTCTTCATACCCATCCACCATTTCTGTCGTCTGAGGTCCTGATACATCTTCGCCATTCTTGGATGTACCTCTAGAGGGGAAGTGTGGAAATCCCTCAATACCTCCTCTTGTAGTGCAACTGGTACCATGGTACGTCCTCTGAACAGGATGACGTGCTCCCCACCTTCAAAAAACCCATATGGTGCCTGCTCTGAGGATATCTGAGCACGTCGTGTCTCATAGTCAATGTCTACATGCTGTGCCTCCCTGACTTGCTGAAAAAGTGGGGAAGTGACTGTGAGACATTAAAGAAAAGTTGCTCCGCCCTGATCCATATAGGATATCTGAAATGTGGCCAGCTGCTCTGTCGCCTCTCCTAGCAGTTGAATGCATGTTCTTCTACTGAGAGTATCAGCTACAACGTTCCCCTTTCCGGGAGTATAAATTATCTCGAGGTCATATTTCGGGAGGAATTCAATTCATCGTCACTGTGTCAGGTTCAGGTCCTTCTGAGAGAAGATATACCTGAGACTCTTGTGGTCAGAGTAGACTACAAGCATTCGGCCAATGAATTATGGGTGAGACTAGCCAATTTAAAAGAACTTGTCTACACCCTTCTTCGCATATGTCCTACAAGAGCTGCTAAGATTTCTCCTTTTCCGAAAAAAGAAATCTAGTCTCATCCCCTAGATGAACCATGCACATTTCCTAATATAGTCTATCCTGACATGAACGGTACTAATTCATGCCATGGAAGACATCGTAAGGCCTCAATGATACTACTAAGAGATACAACTATCACTCTCGCCTCCAAGGGTTGAGTCACACTGTCGACATCAGTGTGTGGTCACTAGGTCTCCTCCATAAGGAATCTAGAATATGAGGGTCAAGTCAACGATTTTATCTGGAATCTCTTAGTATTATCCACAGAAAAGGTAGGAAATCAAACTTCATAAGGACACGTGTCTTTTATTACTTGAGCTCAAAGTACATAGACACAATGCAACCATAAACAACAATATCAACAAAGATAGAAGCTTCATGAACAAAGGACTCTACGCCTGGAACTAGTCCTACTCCTATCCACCTACTCCCGGAGAACTATGGTCGTAGGCCTCAGCTGCCAGAAGGTGAGCTCTCCCATGTCTACCAATTCCCTACCATCGGGGTGGTCCTCTTGGTGGTGGTGGTGGTAGGGCCTCAAAACCTCATCCACCACCTACTACTCGGTCAGCTCCTCTGCCACGTCCGCCTGCTCCTGGCAGACCACCATGGTCGAACCTCTGCAACTGCTTGGGAGGTCCCTCTACTTCCTGCTGCTCATCTGTAAGGCAGTTCGGGCAGTCTCAATCTATGTGACCCTTCCCGCCGCATGCATAGCACTGCCTGCTCCTCGTATGGATAGCTATGTCTCATTTTCCCCGCACAACCGAACCTGAGTCATGCAGTCAACCAACTATGGGTCTGGTCCTCTTGGACCCCGGTGTCTTCTATCTACTGCCAGCTACAGAAGACTCTGGTGCGTGTTGACTAGTGGTGGGTCTCGCTGCTGGAGACTACTCAAGCAAGAAAATTCTCCACTAGGTGGGATCACTCCAATACCCCCATCTGCATCGGGATGTTGAGGGAGATCATCGGAGCCCTGATCTCATTCCAGAGTCCCTCCTCAAAGGTCTGGGCCCTGAAAAACGCGTCCCGTACCAGATCTGTAGAGTAGCGCGAGAGGTGGGTGAAACTCACTGAGTACTGAGCTACTATCATTCTACCCTACTGCAGATGAAGTAACTCCTGAATCCGCACCGCACGAATGGTGGCTAGTACAAACTCTGCCCGGAAGAGGCTCTCGAAGTCTGTCCAGATTAGTGATGCCTCATCATGTACCGGGAGCATCAGGCTCCACCATATGTCTGCTGCTGCCTGCAGTACACTCGCAGCAAGGATCACCATGAGGTCGGATGGTGTCCCTACTAATATGAAAAATCTCACAACAGCCTCCATCCAAACCTCGACTGCCTGTGGGTTCGTCTCTCCTCGGAACCTGGGTGGACTCAATCGCTGGAACTTGTGCAACGCACTTAGACGGCGTGCTCTCTCCGCTGCTGGCGCAAGAGGTATTGATGGCCCAACGGGTAGTGGTACCACTGGTACTTCCTCTGTGATGGGGCCCTGCACTAAAGCCTCGTCGCTCAGTGGGCTACCATCTCATACGTAACTCGGAACCCAAGACGGCTGCCTTCGTGGGGCCATCCTGAAAAGAAACAGGTGCGCCACAGTTAAAACAGTATACCTGGTGAGCTGACACAAGTATTCAAAAAGAAAACATTTTCAAAGGAAACACACACACAATCACTGTTTTTGTGAATTGAGTCAGAATTCAAAAGTCAGAGTCCTAGTGTATGGATACATCGGTCTCCGCACCAACACCGATTTCCCTAAACTGATAAGAACACACACAAAACTTAACACCGTTGCTGTTAAAATAATCAGAGTCCAAGTCCTACAGTAGAACTGACTCCTATAATACAAATTTTTCACGACCAGTCCTCAGGGCCCGTGTAGTGACTACCCCAAGCCCGCCTTCCATAGGCCAGTGACTGGTGACTAGAAGCAAAGTCATAAATCCCAAAGATGGGAAGGCATTGACTTTATAAGAGTAAACAAACACAACAGAGTATGCAATAAGAGGTAAACACTAAGTAAAACTGAATACAAAAGAGTGCACTAGAAAGTAAATGGGCCAGTATACAAACCCAACAAAACAACAAGTAGAAGTAAAAAGGGACAATATCTGAATGTAAAGAGTAGCTCTTGGATTTTCCTTTGGGGTTATAACCTGAAGGGCAGGTAAAAATGGCTACCTCAGCACTCACGTCCACCAGTCTCCTCTATGTGATGACTTGCCACAAGGTCCTCCTCTGGGTACCGTCCAGCTCTACAACTCTCTTCATCGATCAGTGTTGTCCGTCGTCTGCAACCAACACAACGATATGCGGGCATAGCCCAGGTAGGGGTGAGTATAATGATACTCGGTAGGGGACCCCAAGACCCCCGAAGGTCTCCCAGAATCCACAAAGAATAAACCACAGAATAAAGATACAATCACGAAGTATCAACCAACCCTACTTAGGAAGATTCCCATACATATACCTATGTTACTAGTCACAGCCCGACTCCAACTCTCGAGCCTAATCACACCCCAATCCACACAGGAATTAAATTCAATCACATCGATGATAAAGATTAAAAGACAAGACTCAACTCACATAGGTATACAACTCATGAAGAGGGGTAGAGATGATTAGATGTATCCTCTGAATCATCTTTTCTGTCGAACCCAAGTAGGATCCTGGAACAATATCAACGCTGTCGAACCCACGTAGGATCTTGGCGTAGAAGTCATCACTGTCGAACCCACGTAAGATTCATGTACAGTAGTCATCATTGTCGAACCCATGTAAGATCTTGGTACATAAGTCACTGCTTTCGAACCCACGGAGGATCTCGGTACAGAAGTCATCACTGTCAAACCCACGTAGGATTCTGGTACGGTAGTTGTCACTGTCGAACCCACATAGGATCCCGGTACAGAAGTCACTATTGTCGAACCAATGGAGGATCCTAGTATAGAAGTCATCACTGTCGAACCCACATTGGATTTCAGTATAGCAGTCTTCACTGTCGGACCCATGTAGGATCATGGTACAAAAGTCACTATCGAACCAACATAGGATTTTGTCATCTCAGTCGCAGCCAACCCTAGGGTTCCCGCACACAGCACGCTCGATTTCAGTAGGGTCCGCTCCTCGAACCACGTTTTGATACATCAACTATCCCTAAGTCATGATTTGATGTACCCCGAAGTTTCGTCTCTTCATAAGTAACCCAACACGACAGATGGTGCGTCAATCAGTCGCCCGGTCTGAGAGTTATTGGCATTTCTGTTCCAAGGGTCCGATTGGATTTGGGGTACAATCCAACCTCACCATACTCCAACCACATCCAAATCATGTGTGTTGTATCCCAAAAATACTGTCTCATCAAAAGGAATCCAACGTAGTTGACGACACATCAATCGGACGTCCGGTCCTTACGTTATAAGTGTTTTCGCTCTGAGGGCCCTGTTGGTTTCGAGTTCAAACCAACCCGGATATACCCAAGCATCGCCAAAACCATGAGTGTAAAATAGAGAAACGACTGTCTCGATCCATGGAATCCTACGCAACTAACGGTGCGTCGATCAGAGGTTTTAGCTCATGTTATGGGTGAAACACCAAAGGTGGTCCGAATAGGGGGGTCTGGGTCCGGTCCGACACGGCCTGACCCGCCCTAGGTCAGCCCGAACTGGTTCGACCCCACTCGGATTTAGGTCCGACCCGGTAGGGCGTGGCCCGACCTGGCAGCTATGGCTCGGCCTACACGATAGGCGTCCCGGCCCACGCGAGGAAGGCCCGGCCCGCGCGGCAGGCGGCTCGTCCCGGTGTTTCGTAATGGAGCTGCCAACTGGCACCGCCCGTCCCTCTCGGAACCCACGACGTGGGGTCCGCTCCACCACCTAGACTAGTGTCACAGCGGTCTTCCACCAGTGGTGCATGACGGCACTGCCACGCTGGCTTCATGTGCCGCCGTCCTCTTTTGCGGGCCACCGAAGTCGTTCTGGTGGTCTGTTTCGCCTCCCGTCTGCACCTACGGCCTCCTCGGGTCCTTCTCTTCACTGTGATGACCTCAAATCAGGGTTTCCATTCCGTTCACTCATCGCCCAACAAACCGCGCATCAATAAAGAAATTGAGGTGCGTCCGGACTTATTCGTTAGCCCATTCCCTCTGTGTTAGAGGCTCAAACAGTAATCCAACATATAAACACCAAAGTAGGATGGTATAGTTCACATGTATAGAATAAATAATCCAAATTCCTCCCTACCTAGATTCGAAGTTTTCTTTTTGACGATGACATAGACTCTTTGACGTCGGGATGCGTCTGAAGAAGAAGCGTAGTCGACGTTCCTCGTGGGTGGCTCATCCTCTTGTGTCTTGAACGAAGATTGAAGACGGTTTCGTCGTTCTTCATTGGAGAGAAGGGGTGTTCTTCCTGCTCTTCAAAGAAGAATGATCTCTCCCTAATTCTGCAAAATTTCCACCAAGGTAATATGTGCCAACCAAATTAAAATAATGTAATGTCTTCTTTTAATGTTGGAAATGTAAATTCAATAGATTTTAAATACTCAAATTAATTAATTAAGTTATTAATTAATTGTGTTGGAACCTTAATGGGAGAAGGTGGATCGTTTAAAAAAATTAATATGGGAAAGATGGCTTCATTAATTCAAATGGGAGTCCAAGAGTTTCAAAGGGGGGTTTCAAGGGGATTTGAGGGGTTTGTGTTCATGTGGGATCCACCCCTAGTTATATCCTTCTATTGGAGGTTAGGGTGTGGTGGTCCCCACCCCTAACCTCCAACTAGAGACTTTAACCACCTTTAAAAATAAAAATGTGTTCCACACACATTTTTATTTAATTTCTAATTTTAATTGGTAACCCCAATTTATATCTACCATCTTGTATAAAATGAAACTGCAGGAATGGTCTCTTAAAGCGAATATCAGTGCTGTGAGTTTTTCAGTGTCCTCAGATTCCAATTCCGAGCATCGGTTCAAAAGATAGAAAACCCTGCACGTAGGTTTACTAAACGTACCTGAACAAAACTTTAGAAATTCATTCCGGGCACACCAGGCCTCAGAATCAGGCATTGTTAGAAACCGGGGACTCATGAAATTCAATAGAATTTAAGAAAAAAATTTCCTTGAAATTTTCAGGTCATTACAATATTGTTAATGAAATTTTGATATTTATTTTCGTAATTTATTCATTATTCATAGATATAAAATGTTTTTTTAATTTATACATTTGAATAAACGAATTAATATTAATATATTGAAAAAATGAAAAATGATATTTATTTGAAAATATGACAATTTATTCTTAAATAACTATGATTATATTTTTATCATATTAGAATATCCCCAATATAAATTATTTAAAAAATTAACTAAATATGATGGTGTTAAATTTAGTATTCAAAATATATATAATTTATTTTGTATCATCTTCCCTGGAATACATTTTTAAAATCATTATTTAAATGAAATTCTGAGTTAGAATTGATGATCAATAATTTTTAATAGATGCTACAAGGAAATTCTAAATTAGAATTTGTTTTATTTCACTTACTTGTGAGTTCAAGCTTCCACCCTAAGATATAATAAGGGAACATATATGTAACACCCTAAAATTTTATCATATATTAAATAAATTTTATTTTCATGATATCTTCCTTTATATGAAACACTGGTTTTAAACGGTCATAAATACACTATTGAAATATTATTATATAATATGTCATATATCACCATAAAGATGGAAAACTAAATATTAATATGAGAAATTAAAATATAAAGAAATACTTTTAACACATGATGAAAATGAATTCATTGGTTACTAATTTTTTAGACATAAAAATAGAATATTTTGAAAATAAAAAGGATATTTATTTTTTTGAAAAAAACTATATTTAAGTATGCACTGTTTTTTGAAAATTAATTACTGTGAATGAATGATTTGAAGGATTTTTTTTGATAATATATTAATTAAAATAATTTATGATTAAAATAATTATTTTTAATATGCAAAAAGAAATAATAATTCCATTTTATGTTGTACAATTAATTTTTCTAGAGACATTTTTGTTGTTTTTTACAAACATATTTTAAAATAAATTCACCCCAACTATAGAAATTTAATTTTTTTAAAGGATTATATATTTTTAATCAGTATACTAATAACGATTAATATGGAAAACATAAATTTTTATCATAATTAATAGAATAAAAATTTAACCATTGTTATGGTTTTGAAGTATTTATTGGTTGTCAAACTGAGAGGTAATGGTATATATTACACTTATAGGATTCTAATATTTTTGATGTGATTTAGATAAAATAATCTATTAACTTTGATAAATTTACACCTTTGTGACACTTTCAAAACAATTTGACCTTATATTGTTAATATCCATTAACTTATTCCATGTTTTCCCTCCACACATTTATAAAAGGGGACCTCTTTTCATCCCTTATTTACATATTTTAAAACCTATAGCTCAGAAAATCCTGAATATAAAACCTTTAAAAAATCCTTCTGTTTGTTCTATAAATCCATTCCTTACACTAATACCATCCAATAGAATATTAATGTGTTACTCAATGGAGGTCACTCGATGAATATTTAATCTTCTTACCTGATTCATTCAATTTTTATTTCTTACTCTACTTACTATAAATTTATTTTATCTATTCTAAAAAACATAATCATGTTTTGTCATAATAATGTGTTTTTATTATGAATTTATGACATCTTTTTTTGATTTATTTTTCATCAAATGGGAAATGATAGTATTTTAAATGTATTCATATACACTACCATATCCACATAGAGATATGATTTTTCTTTCATAATCATATTTCATGGTTTGTAATTATAAGGGACTGAAAGTTTGAATAAAATATTTATAAAATAATGATGAATAAATAATTATTATATCTTACCTACCTTATTAGCTTTCTGTATATTGCAATATGATAGAATCACATGTTTGTATGTATGGAATACCACATCTTCAAAGAGGCATGATTATTTTTAATTTTGATTTAAGTGAATGGAAATAAATATATATTTAATGAATATATATAATATTTTGATACAAGAATGAATTTATATTGTTTATTTATTATTTAGCTTTCCTTTTTCCACAAATAAAAATGTGATAACATCACTCATTTGTACATACAAACTCACATCTCCGTGAAGTGATATAATTCATTTCTAATAAACTATTTATATGAATGGGTATAACTGTATTTGAATTGAATAAATATGACAATTTTAAGATTATTTTGATCCTTTATATGAGGGTGCTATGTCCATGGTACATGAAATAAAACCATCAGACCAAAAAATGTAAGGAAAACTGGCCATTTACCACTAGATAGTTCATTTTAATGATGAAATTTGTAATATATGTAAAATTGTAAATAATAAATGAATAATACATAGTATATTAACTAAGATTTTGGTTATATATTATAATTATAATAAATATATATTTATTATAAATTCTGTTTTAATGAACATGTATCTATACGAGATAAGAGGTAAGTGATTTATTATACAATCCCATTTTGTCCTAGAATTTTCTATTTTTAAATATTGTTTAGGGATATTACAGGATTCCAATAAGACAATACCAGAGTAGTAAAGGCCCTTTATTGGCATCCCAATGACCCAAGGTCTAATCTGGGTGAGGATAGATTTCCATGGTAAAATAGTATTACTGTAGCATCCAAAAATCGTCATCCAAATTGGGAATTCATACCACCTATTTGGGAATACAGGTCTTAGGGACATTGGGTCCCCAAAGGACTTTGGGCCCTTGGGCCTTCAAATAAACAATGGAATTTAGCACACCATGCCTCTAAGACTCAAATGACAAAGAAATACCTAGGGAGACCACATAGGATCAGTCCCAAAAGGGGATTTAGGTAATGTAGAATCTACCAGAGTAGATCAAACTAAATTGGAAGGAAGTGAGGGTATAACAATTTGTATTAATATTAGGCACTTTGTAGCTCTACGTGGATAAATTCTAGCCGCTCATCCATATGAGGTGGGGAGATAGGAACCATCAATTAAGTAGATGTTAGGGAGGGGTGGTTTAAATAACTTTAGTTAGATCTTGGGCGTTTAATGTCCATATAATGGGCCTTGTGCCACTGGTACATCAGGTTATCACATATCAATTAAGTGATATATTTCATTTCAAATCACCTATTTATATGAATGGTCATAACTATTTTGTATTGAATAAATATGATAATTTGAGATTATTTATATTCTTGATATGAGGGAGATATGTCTATAGTACTTGTAATAGAACAATTAAACCAAAAAATGCATGGAAAACTGTCCCTTTACCACTAGACTAATCATTTTAATGAAGAAATTTGTAATATATGTAAAATTGTAAATAATAAATGAATAATAAATAGAACGTTACCTATGAATATGGTTATATATTATATGTATAATAAATATATATTTATTTTAAATTATATTTTAATGCATATGTAGATATACGAGATAAGTGGTAAGTGGTTTATTATACCATCTCATTTCTTTCTATAATTTTCTATGTTGAAATAATGTTTAGCGATGTTATATGACTCCAATGAGCCTATACTAGAGTAGTAGATACTCATGATTAGCATCCCAAGAACCCATGATCAAATCCAGGTGAGGGTGGATTTCCATGGTACTATTGTAGTACTATAGCATCCAGAACTATTCATCCAATTTGGGACTTTGGCCCCCTAAGGCCTTTGGACCTTTGTGCATTCAAACAAACAGTGGCGTTCCGCACGCGCAGCCTCTAAACCACAAAAAACCATAAAGTGCCCAGGGAGACCACATAAGAGCATGCCCAAAAGGGAATTCGGAGAATGTAGCCTCTTTTAGAGTAGATCTAACTAAATTTGAATGAAGAGAGGGCATTACAATTTATATTGGTAATAGGAACAATATTGCTTTACATGGAGAAATTTTAGATACTCATTCATACAAGGTGGGGAGCAAGTAACCTTCAATGAAGCAGATGTTGGGGAGTGGTAGTTTTAATAAGTACAGTTAGCTCTTGGGCCTTTAGAGTATAGGTAATGGGCCTTGTTCCACTGGTACATCAGTTTATTTATATTCCTTATTCCATTGGGTCTACGAGTCATGTAAGGGTTCCCACAGTGGAACAAGGCCTCTAAATAATCCACTGTGGTCAATTAATTTTTTTCTTGTATATCCACACACATTAAAATTGTTCTATATATTTTTTAAACTATATATTAAATTTTATTTAATGGTTATTTTGAAAACCATTGAATTTATTTACAAAGTATGAAATGATATTTTTTAGATGAAAATGCAAATTAATAAATTTTTTACTTTTTAAAAAATATTGAAAAGAATATGGTCTTTTAATATATATGGTACAAACTAAATTTCCACTATCATGATAGTTATTTTAATTAATTATTACTTTACAAATTTCAATGTAATGTTTCGATAATATTAATTTTTGCTATAATTTTCTTTTTATAATTTTTATCAAAAGAAAAGGAAATTTTATCATTTCATTAAAAAGGATAAAATTGTCTTTAAAAGGTAATATTCTAGTATATATGTAAATATTTTAAGGATTATTATTTTCATTGGGTGTATGATCTTATGATTCCATCAGATTATCTAGTTGACTAATGATGGTGTTGATCATAAGATGATTACATAAACCCATTTTATTTCACACTAGTTAATTATTCTATGATGAGATAATGATTGTTTTTTTGATATAATCAAATTCCTTCCTATTGGTGGGTTATAATTACATGATGTTTTCGAAAACCATTTATATTTGAATGAATATTTTTCGATGATATAATAAATGTTATTAAATATAATCAGAAAATATGCATTTTTTCGTTATGTGATAGGTTGGCCCAAAATTATATGGCCCTCCAATTAATTTGGTACTGATTTATATATCTTGATATAATATGGGCCAGAATTAAGAGTGAATGATAATAATTATGTTGCTCTATAAAAAATGATATTCCTAGGAGTAACCCTTAAATATATAAATAATATAATGGGGTGTGAACTTCATATACAGTGATAGATTTTGATGTGATTCTAGACTAAGGAAATTATTTTCTATTATTATGTGTATACCATTAATTTATGTGTTATTATTTTTGTACTTTCTCCTAGGTAGTGATTTATTATTGACGATTCCAAACATTTATGACATATGTATTGTGTTAAGACATAATCTTATAGAATGATTCATTATTAATGATCTTTGAATGATTAGGAATGAATTTATTTTCTTATAATCTTGTTATCATCAACTTATTCTTTCTTTAATTTATTATCTTTAATTTATATCTCCTATGTTTTCCCTCACTAGGAATCTATGACCAACATTTTAATTTTCCCATTTTTTCAAATTTTATAAGAATTGTAATCTTATTGAAATCCCTATCTTGGTATCTATGAGAGAAGAAATTATAAGAGATGTTGAAGATATTTTTTGAAATATGTTTATCATAAATCTAGTATCCATATTCACATAATATTTATTTTTTATTGGTGAAAATTATTGGGAAATATATAGAAAATTATATTAAAATGATTCCATATTTTTGAATGTTATTATCTAGTCACCATAAATTTTATCCAATAATGGATACTTATTTTAAGAGATATGTACTTGAAAATTTATCTTATAATCCTTTCTAATGGAACAAATGATATATAAAATCCTATGTTACTATAATGAAAGGAGTTTTATTGTCTTATAAAATAAATGCATATTTCAATTTAGGAATGGTATGTGGTTGGGGAACGTATGTACATATGGGTAATGATTCTGAAACATGAAGATTTTCTATTAAATAAATCCAGATTGGTTTATTTATGCACAACTATCACAGGTAGTGGAAGAAAATATTTTATATTACATAAGTATAGTCTTGTGGTTAACCTTAGGCATTCTACCGAAGAGGAGTACATAGAAAATAGTTTTTCATTTTTCTAATTATAGTAAAAACATACTGTTTTTGGAATTTTTTGGATTTGAATAAAATAAATCAATAATAAAATTATTGAAATGATATTTTAAAATATAGTGATTGAAAATAATTATATGAGAAGTTTGATTAGTTCGGGGTCAGTTTTCTAATTATAGTGATATCCTTGTTTTATTTTATATTCAATCTTATTCTATTAAGTTTTTTAATGTGAGATTCCACAATCATTTCCCCTCACTTCCTTGTTTGAATGGTGATAGTGAGAGAAAACTGTACCATGATATTATTTTGGTACTCCTTGCATGTGAAAATATTTTCAATGAATATCCTCAAATGCCTTAGGAAATACTCGATTAGGTCTGTTTATTGCAAACAATAAAAAACATCCAATACCCCTTTCACATATAGTGACTATCATCGAGTACTTAACCACTGAGACATATTATATTCTATATTATGTGAACTATATACTAGTGGCTAGAGACATTGATCATTTACCAAATAAAAAATCATTATGGGAATCAAAAACCAAATTCAATCACAGTTGATAATATAAACCAATATATGAAATTGAAAATAAACTTTTAATAAGAGATAAAGAGATATCATTCAATTATGTACAAGAACTCAAGAATTAAAAAATTGAAAACCACCCCTTACCAAATCAATAAATTTTTTATCCCACCATGGAATGGGTATGGGAGATGAAATATAATGAATAAGGCATTAGAGAACTATGAAAAAATAATGAATGATTGGAAAGGAAGAAAAGTTGTCTAGAAGATTCTGTCCTCCTGAAGTTTCCTACCATTTAGAACACCATATGTTCGAATAACCCCAATGTCCCTTCTTATAAGATGCTAAAATTTTAATTTTCTATCTGAAGTTCAAATTTAACTTTAATTGGATGATCTTAGAAGAAGTTATGAAATATATATTTACTATGAATTTTATAGATGAGAAATCCATGAAACTTCCTTCAATGTATATCGTTCATTTTCCAAATTAATGGTCGAATAGATCCACATTAGTTATTTTATGAATGTGCCTATGATTCCTATTTCTCATCCAAGTAGAATAACCTCAATTAGACTTTTATAGACTGAGTTATGCTTTAGTTATGAAGGTGGGGTCCACGATCTCCACCCAGAATATTTTTTAACATCATGGATTTTTTTAGGCATCTAGATGTCTGAGTCATCTTTTTGTTCTAAATACAATATTGAAAAAAATAAAATATGGAATCCTAAAAACTAGATCATTCATTTTTGACAAGTAAAATAAATTTTATTCCCAAAATTCCTTTTTGATAAAAATCTGTCAAAATTCCAGATTTAATCCATTTTCAAAAATTTTCTCAAAAAAACACCATATATAAAATTATGTTACAATATGATAATATTGATAAATTGTTTTGGAATAAATCATTGAAATACATATAAAAAATTATCAAAATATTGGCCATATCAATTCCCCTACACTTAAACCATGCATGTCCTCAACCATAAAATCTCAACATTGAATTTAGAGGACACCAATGTTACCAATATTCAAATTACAATGTGACAAAATAAAAAATAAATGTCAAATAAAACATTCAAAATTACACTTAAAATATAAATTTTGTAACCCCCCAACCTAGGTGCCACTAAACCGGTGCCCCGAGTTGGGTCATCACAAGACATCATACGTGCCTCCCCATACGTTAGAGGTTATCGACACAAAGCGAGGGTATTAATTAATCACCTGGGGAGACTATACCCTCTTTATCAATGTAATCCTCAAAAGAGAATAATATAAATAGTGGAATCAATTAGAAACAACCAATATCATACATATCCAAACATCTCCCAAATTGAGAACAAACAAAAACAACAGTAAATATGCCATGTGATGCTACAATTCCAAGTGAACAAAACCGAACATAATGAAAAACAAGAAAATCCTTAAAATGGACATGACTCCAAGTATGGAACCTAATACATGCATTTCCATGTCCAACTAAACTCTTTAGCATAAGGCCCTTTCCCATGTCTTGACCTACAATCATGAAATCTTCTCTGGTTCCCAAAAGAGGCTCGAGCATTGTGTAAGTACACCTCAGTAAGAAACCACCAATTCTATCTAAAAAATATCCAGTCTAACCAATAGTGCATGAATGTGTAAATAAATAGAATGAGAAAGTGAAAATATTTTTAGGGACACTTGTTAACTTTATTTACATTTCTATTAATATTATGATTATTCTTCCAAGTTCATCATCCACATTGTTTTATAATTTAGTCCACCATTAATATGTATTTCATGAGTTAGACAATTAAATTATTCACCAAATATTCATTTAATTTATCATTCTAAATAAACAAACAAAATACATCACTATATCAAATGGGAGGATCATATCAATTAATCCCAAAAATTACATTGGATCCTCGGTCCAAGTATTAAATTCAATACAACCATTGGGGGAATAAAGAATCAGTCCGACTCCCCAACCCATTTATTCCTATTTAGGCTAGATAATCAATACAACCATAGCCATGGGAGAAGAATCATTACTTAATCCAACCACCAAACCATGTGCACATGCTTATTTATCCATTCACCACATGAAATCCATATCACAACAATTACGACCAATAATTATAACAATCAGGATTCTAAATAACCAACCTGAGATTCATTGATATGCCATAGCTCGTTCCCAATGCCATTTTAAACTACAAAATCCATTATCCCAATTCACTTTCCAATGTCTCACCACAATAGCCATATTAATCAATTCACAAGCCATTACCAATACCATGTGTGAACATATGTCACACATTCAACCCCTTAGAGTTTTAAACATAATTCATTATATATAAAGCACAATCCCCCTTTAACTAATTTAACCCATTTTCATTAACATGCCAAAAAGTCCCTTAAGTTATTACTAAGAATATAAAAATGCCAATAATTCATTTCCTCCCCCACAAAACATTTCAACATGATTTTCAAGGGATATAAATTGTCACATGGCAACCATGCTCATACTTAGCTAACTTCTTTGTCCTTAAGTATCGGTGCACCCTATGGGTGGCCCTAAAAAATATTAATCCATCCTCCATGTGAACGATGGGGACCAGGAGTGTTTCCATTCATCATCTAGAGATCCAATACACCAAAAAACAATAAATTATCAGAAGCACAACAAGGGGTAACCATGAAAAGGACCCAACAATGCAGAAATCTCAACGAAACAATACCATATAACTTGCAGAACACCTTCCGTGGATACATTACCAAAAACACAACAATTTGAATCCTTTGATCCTGATTCAAATCCCATTTGAAGCCTCAACATATCTCTCAAAAAAAAAGGGTCTTAGTTGTTGAGAATGAGACAAATAAGAAATGTGAACCCTAAACCAAAAAGAGATGCAAGTGGGTGATTAGCCTTACCAGGATACTTTATTCTCAACTAATGACACTCCAAAAGACCTAAAGATGAAGGAGATTCACTTGTGTAAGCTCTTGTGATCCCTTACTCATAAATAATGTTTCAATGGGGGAGAACGGGGAAAATATTGTGTTGGGGTTTAAAATCTATTAATGAAATTTTTATAAATTTCTCAACATTACTAGGTTTCAAGGTTTACACGTGTGGCTAGTGAAACTGTGCATAAACCATATGAGATCTACTATCCCAAGATCCACCTTTTTCATAGTCTCTTTGGAATTCCACACTATTTTTTTAATGGTGCGATAACCATTCGAAAGCATCTATCCAATATTGCACAGTTACCTGGAATGATCCGCACTGTTTTCACTAACCATGCATAAACTTTGCAACCTACCCAAAAAACAAATTCTCTTTATTTTTGTGTTCCAAACACCTAGAACACCCTCGAGAATTATCGTGAACATTGGGAAGAACATAGATAAATAAAATAATATACATTAATTGAAATTGAAACAAAAACATAACTTAATAAACATCATGAATCTTACAAAGCCCCTATATTAGGATGGCTCATCTTTGAGCCACACATCCCGAGATTAATTATGCTTTCGGAGCACAGATATCGGGCCACTAGGATGGAATATATAACTCTCTCTATATCACATTTTTATACCTAGATTTTTCCATGAATCCATAAAACATGATCCAAAGCTACAACCTTACCTCAAACGACCTTTTCACTATGATCCACAATATGAACTGGATGCTCCTTAAAAGACATGTAAGGCTCAAGATTAACATCATCAACATTTATCACATGATTTGGAATAGGATGATAATATTGAAGTTGACTAAGATGAAAAACATCATGCATCCCAAAATACCATTGTTGAAGAGCTAATTGGTAAGCCATATATCTGATACTCTCCACGATCTTGAATGGACCCACATACATGGGCACTAAATTCCCGACCAATGAATTCGATGGGGACTTAACCTTGGAGAAACCTGAAGAAACACATTATCCCCCATCATAAACTCAAGAGTTTTATGACACTGATCCACAAATTTCATTTTCCAACTCTATGTTTTCATCATTTGATTCTGAATCAAATGAGATTTCTCTGACGTAGCCTGCATGGGACTCGATCCTAACAACTCATATTCCCTAGCCTCTAACCAACACAACATAAATCTATACTATCTCCCATAATGTTACTCAATAGTTTCCATCTAAATCCTATCCTAGAAACTATTATTGTATGAAAAATAAATGAGTGGAAAGTGATTTTACCATGATAAACTGAAATCTAGGACACAGGATCTTAACATGTCTTCAAATACTTGACTCGTATTCTCAGACAACCCATCTATTATTAGGGGATAATCCATACTCTACAAAACATGGATACCAATAACCTTCTGTAATCCCTTCAAGAAGCGTGATTCAAAAAATTATCATGATTTGAAACTATAGTTCTCAAAACACCATGCAATCTCATTATTTACCAAACATAAAACTCACCTACCTGATCAACTATCAATGTCTTCGGGATCAGCAAGAAATGAGCTATTTTGGTCAACCGATCCACAAAGACCCATATTGAATCATTCTTCCAAGGAGTCCTCTGAAATCCCACAAAGCCCATCATTACATTATTAAACTTCCATTTCAAAATGGGAAATGACTACAATGAACCACCTAGACACTGATGCTCAGCCTTCACCTTTTGATATGTAAGGCATCATTCCAGCAAACCCACAACAACTTTCTTCAGTCCTGGACACCAATACTGCAGACTAATATCATGATACATCTCAGTCAAACCGGGATGAACTGACCCCCATGATGCATAGAACTCACACATCGACTCTTCACCAAAACACCCTGGTACTACCACTCTTCCACTAACAGAGTCAATATGATCACCATCCAAGGCCTAACTAGGAGGCGAATCTCCACCATTAAGAATTTCCTCCATACAAAAACACTCTAGATCCTCTATTTTCCTCTCATTTACCAAGCTCAAAAGTGTATAATGAATCACTAAATATGAAAAGGCCATTTTTCAATGACTATCATTCACCTCTAGGTGAATATCCACAATCAAAGACAACATATTTCATTTGGTGGTGGATTCCTAAAACACCTGATTCTGAGACATTTAGCTCAGAGAATCCACCACACTATTCCCTCTTCTCAAAGTGTAATCCAAATCAAAATCGAAGGATTAAAGGTAATCGACCCACCTTTAATACCAATGATTTAAATCCTTATGAGAGAAGATGTACTTAAACAATTATAATGAAGAAAATTCCATGAATTGTTCTCCCAACAAGTGGTGCCTCTAACACATTAAGGCATAAATAGAAACAACAAGCTCAAGATCATGAGTAGGGTAATTTCATTCATGTGGTCTCAACTGCTTCAACCTATAAGACATAACTTGATGATCCTACATCAGCACTACCCCATGTCCAATACTGGATGAATCAAATAACAAGTGTAATTATTACCAGGTTAATGTAATATTATAGTCGGTTTGGTATTCAACCACTTCTTCAATTCATGAAATGAAAATTTCCATGCCTCCAACCACTCAAACGTAACACCCTAATTGGTTAAACTTGGGAGTGGTTCTTCCGAATAGGGTAATTCCCTAATGGACATTCATTAATAAACATCCAAACACAGAAAAATCCGATCATCTAAATCAATCTAGGGCTACTCTCAAGACACCAAATACAGCAACATCTTTGGATCCAGTAACACACATGACTCAAAGATGATGTGTCCCTGGTAATTTACTTCATTAATAAAGAACTATCACTTTGATTGATTTTCCTAAATCCATTTATCTTTTAGTGTACACAAGATGGTGTGAGGGTGTTGGGCATGATAATAAAGAGTTTTTGAGTACACCAATATTTCATCAACAAAGACAACCAAAAACCGATCTATATAAGGGTAAAATATTTAGTTTATTAGGGCCATAAATATAGTTGGTGCATTGGTTAGACCGAACGACATCACCAAAAAGTCATACAACTCGTACGTTCTCTGGAAAGTTGCTCATGGTACGTCTGAAGGTGTCACCCTCACCTGATGGTGTCCTGATCTAAAATTGATCTTGGAGAACACTGTGGCACCAATCAGTTTGTCAAATAGGTTACTAATTCAAGGAATCAGGTATCGTTTTATAAACTTCATTTAATTTGACATCCCATAATTGACACATAACCCCATCAACCCATCATCCATCTTAAAAAAATGCACAGGTGATATCCAAGGCAATGTACTAGGTTGAATTCACCCCTATTTCTCCAACTGTTATAGCTGAAACATAAGATCCTAGATTTCTCCCAGAGCTGTTCGATATGGTAGAACGAAAAATATTTCATCCCCAGGAAACAACTAGACTTTAAACTTAACATATATCTAAAGTGGTAGCCCTAATAATTCCTTAGGAAACACATCCAATAACAGATCCATGGCGGGAATAGGAAATACTTCTCTAATTCTCCATCATCAAGAACAAGGTGTGTCGTTAGGGTCGTGAGCATTCCAAAATGATGACCAAATGGCCTTGTACAACATGCATGAAAATCCCAATCACCACGAAGGAGATAAGTGTCTCCATCGGGAGATGTAAATGTTACCTGATGTCGATAACAATTGAAATTGCCTTCATAGTCCACTAACCAATCCAATCCAAAGATCAAGTCAAATCCTGACTTCTCTTTAACAAACAGATCTAATAGGAAATAATATCCACCAAATTCTAAGGAACAACTATTACACCAACTTATATTCTCAACTCACACCCTGAATAGAGTATCAAGTGAAATAAATCCATACAGACATTCCACAGTAAATTCCATCACTACTACGAATTTTTTGAAAATAAAAGAATGTGTGGCACATGTGTCAAAAACTGCATTTCAATGTGTTTAATATAAACTAATTTTACCTAGAATGGTAGGATGTAATTTCTAACTTCCTCCATATGTAGACTGAAATTCATTCAAATGGACTATCCCTCACCCGTGGTATCCAGCCTAAGTACCTTACACTGAACTACCTTACTGGTACGAAAGGTCTCTCCCTTGAGTTCCACACCCACCACCCCTACTTGTGCAGCTTGTGGAGATCCAAATACCTTCTTGATATGGGGTAATTGATACCCAACCTACACTCTACATTGGTCTCTATCCTATAACACCTTCCATCTGTCATGGGTTCATACAGAACCTCTACACATGGACCATATTCCCACATGATCTGCACTCAATATGTGGTTGGGAACACTATCTTTACACATTTCCTGGCCTTCCACACTGGTAGTAGAAAACTCAATAACCAACCTGAGAGGAAATTTCCTTTTTCTTTTTGTTATTTCCATAATTTCCCTTGAAGAAATTCTCTAAATGGCTTATCCTACTATTGAATGTCTTTCCACTAGTATGCCCCACCAAAACCCCATGTCATTTTCTGAAAGCCTCTTTCAGGTGTCATTCTAAGAGATGGCCTGGATCCATCACCTCAGAAAACAACTTCAGCAAAAATATATTTATCATGGATCTGATCTCTTGTACAAGTCTATCATAAAAGTGACATTCTGTAGTTGCGACATCACCCACCAAAGTAGGGTCAAAAATTTTCAAGTCAGTGAATCAACCAACTTACTCTATTACTGACATAGTCCCTAATGTCAAAATCATAAACATCATAGCCTTATAATACCTTAAGGTTTATGGGAAGTAATTCTCTAGAAACATTTTCTAAAACCTCTTCACACCATTCCCTCTACATCTGCAGTCTGAGCTATGATATCCCACAAACACTTTACATGTGCCCGCAACATATAGGGAACTAACATAAGTTGATTCTCTGAAGAACTATCCATATGCTCAACAATTTTATGGAAAAACACAATCTAGAACTCAACTACATCAGGCCCACCCTCTCTGGTAAAGGTTGGATGGTGTTGTACCTAATACTCAATAGTCAATTCCATCATTCTTAGTGCGGCCCGCCATGGGTCCCTTTTTATCATCTGCATAAAACAAGAAATGATCTCAAAAAATTATTCTTCCCTATCATACGGAACCACTGGGACTTCTTTGTCCACTACTAGGGGGTATTCTTAGCAACACCCACTATTCGCCTAATTGGAGGACACCACCATGGTGGAATTTCTCTACAATACCAAACACGAACTTTTTAGAACAGAACCTTGAAACTTTCAAGAGGCATAAGGAATGTCTCATCACTAGACACAAACAAAGCATCTTGCATACACTTCCCTTTTGGATTTATTTTATTTGGATCACTACTCTAAACCATCCATCCCAATGCCACGGCTAACATGGGGTACCTAACTCATATGGCTACGATCCCTTCCTTTTATTCCTTTTTAAATCTATTTCCATATCTCAATTTACTCCCAAAACATTTGAGTTCTCTTACATTTATTTATCAAGCTTAATTATTTAATTATTACATAACCTTTTCAATTCCATATTTACCCATTTATATCATCCCATTAGACAAAATTTCATTATTTTCAAGAAAATAAAATGATATCTACCCATTATGTCCCCCACACCCATCCCGCGTGTGTCTTCATGCTATGATTATTGTCATTTATATACATAAATTCCTAGAATAATGCATGATTTCGCAACCTCAATCAATTACAGTCACTTGAAAAATATGATAAATCAATCACATTAAACCACATGTGCATCACCCAATAGTGAAATGTCAAAAAATGTTACAACACACAATTAGTGCAATAATTCCTGCCTAGGGTGACTTTGGTTTCCCCCGTACTTGGTTTTTATAGTACCAGACATGAGCACATTACCATGACCAAAAACTGTCCAAATAACTTCTCTACCATTACCATATAGTAAGAAAGAGAAAATAACTCCTCTGATACCACATTGTAACATCCCTGACCAAGGTTCCACTGGTCTAATTCCTTGAGTTAGGATGTCACAAGACCCCAAGAAGACATCCTTATATTCTAGAGGATGTCGATTAGCAGCGAGGGTGTACATTATTCATGTGGGGATACTATGTCCTATTTATCATTTTAATCCACAAAATATCAAAATATAAGTAGTGGAAACAATAAGAAACAATCAATAGTATAAATATGCAAATATCTCCCAAAATACGTACACCCATATACAATTGTAAATATTCCATATCATACAACAATTCCAAGTGAACGAAAACTAAAATAATGAAAAATAGCTTAATCCCCAAAATGGTCCTAACTCAATGTTGGGAACCTCATCCATGCATGTACCATGTCCAACTCAACTCCCCAACATAGGTCCCTTGCCCTTTTCCTGGCCTGCAAGAATGAAATATGCTTGGGTTCGCAACGGAGGCCCAAGCAGGGTTTGAGTATAACTCGATAGGACACTCACAATAATGTCTACAAAATATCCAGTATAACCGATAGTGCATGAAAGTGTAAATAATTATAAGGGAAAAGGGAAAACCATTTGGGGGCCACTTTTTAACCTTTCTCTACTTTTCTATTACTATTAGGATTATTTTTTCAAGTTCATTGTGTACATCATCTCGTCATTTAGTTCACCATTAACATGTAATCCCAGAGTGAGACATTTAACATCTTCAAAAAATATTCATGGAATTTTTCATTCTACATAAAAGAAAAAATTATGTCCATATCTCACTAGGGAGGAGCATATAAAGTAATAACCACACTTAGTTTTGAGCCTCAATCCAGGTATTTACATTACATACAACCATTGGGGGCATAGAGAATCATTTGAAATCCCCAACCCATCCATTCCTATGTAGGATAGAGCATCAGTCCAACCCAACCTATGGGAGGAGTATCAGTCATTAATCCCACCACCAAGCTATCAGAACATGCTTATTTATCCATTCACCACACCCAAACCATATCACAACTAGTACAACCAATAAATCTAACAATCACCTTTGAAAACAATCAACATGAGATTCAATGTTATTCCATATACGGTTCCCAATTCCATTATACACTACACTACCCATTAACCTAATTCTCACTCCATAGTCTAACCCCATTTACTATATTCACAAGTCACAAGCCCTTACTAATCCCATGTGTTATCATTTCTCATACAACCACCCTCTCAGGGTTTTCAATGTAATTCATTATGTACAAGGGAAAATCATACTTTAACTAATTTAACCCATTTTTATTACCATTCCAAACAATCCATTAAGATATTACTAAGTATGTACACATTCTAATAATGCATTTCCACTCCCATAGAAAATTTCAACATGCTTATCAAGGGCTCTACATTTTCACAAGGATACCTTGCTCATACATAGCTAACTAATAAGCTCATAACGTATCGATTGACCCCATGGGTAGTACTAAAAAGGTCAATACATCCTCTATGTGTCTCATGGGGACCAAGAGGGTTTCCATTTAGCATCTGGACATCCATTATAGAAAAACACATTAAAGGATAAAAATCACAATAATGGGGGTAACTGTAAAATACACCCAAGAATGCATAAATCTCAACAAAACTATGGTATAAAAATTTTAGACCACCTACATTGGATTTATTTCTGAACACACGCCAAATAGAGGCCTTGGATCCTAATTCAACCCCAAGTTGAACCCTCAACCTACATCTGTCCATAAAAGAGGGGTCTTAGAGTATCAGAATGAGACAAAGAAGACATGTGAACCCTAAACCAAAAAGAGAAAAAATAGGGGAATTAGCCTCACCCAGAACTACTATTTTCAACCAACAACACTCCAAGTGACCTAAATATGAGGGAGAATCACCATTGGAAGCACTTGGGATATTTTCCTCATCTATAGGGTTGCGTAGGGGGAAAGGGGAAAATAAAAGTTGTGGTTTCAAATCCCTAAATGAAATTTTTATACATTTATCAACATTAATGGATGAACGGTTTACCCACACAGATTGTCAAAGCATGTGAAAACCCTATGAGCTATATAGTCATAAAATATCCATTTTTACCAGTTTCCTAGGAATTATGGACATTTTTCGTAACCGTGCTATAACTATGCAAAATCCCCTGTCCATGGTTAAATGGTTACCTAGGATGATCTGCAAAGTTTTCACTAACCCTAATACATACCCAAAAACCCATGTTTTCTCTATTTTCATGTCTCGAATTCCTGAAACACCCTTTATCCTTCTTGTGAACTTTGGGACACACTTATTTGACTAAAATAAAGAACATGAACTGAAACATAACCAAAAACATAAATTAATAAACATCCTTGATCATAGAACCATGCCACCTTAAGATGTCTTACCCTCGAGCCGCACTTCTTGAGCATCATTTAGATTCCGAATCAGATAGATTGGCCCATTGAGCCCACATATATTTGACTCTCACTCCCATGATTCTTCTTTGACATTTTCCATAATACACAAATCATAGGTACAACCATGTGCCACATGACCTTCTCACTATGATCCAATTAATGAATGAGATGCTCCTTAAAAGGCGTGTCAAGCTTAAGCTCAACATCATCAACATGTATCACATGATTTCGTTCAGGATGATAATGCCAAATTTTTGAAACATGAAAAACATCATGCATCCCAAAATACTATTATGGAAGAGCCAATCAGTAATCCACTAGTCTTATCCTCTACAAAATCTCAAAGGGACCCATATACATGGGCACTAACTTTCCCTATATCTGAATTCGATGGTGACCCAACCATGGTGAAACTGAAAAAACACACTATCCCCCACCAGAAACTCAAGTGGTCTATGATACTGATCCACATATGAATTTTTATTTCTCTACGTTTTCATCATTCGCTTCTGAATCAAAAGAACTTTTTAGGACATCTCCAACACAAGACTTTGTCCTGGAAGGTCAGGTTCCCCAGCCTCTAACCAACACATCAGATATCTACACGGTCTCCCATAAATTTCCTTAAAAGGCACGATCTAAATCGTTTCCCAGAAACTATTAATGTTAGAAAACTAAATGAGTGATATGTTCTTCTCCCATTAAACACAAAAATCCAGGACACAAGATCTTAAAATGTCCTAAAATACTGGACTTGTATGCTCATACTACCCATCCATTTGTGGGTGATAAGATGTACTCAGCAAAACATTGGTACCAAGCGCCTTCTATAATTCCAACAAGAAGTATGATGAAAAATTTGGGTCATAATCAGAAACTATGGTTTTCTATAAATTGTGAAAAAACTATATTTTTCGAACATACAACTCACCCAACTGATCAGCTGTGTATATCTCCTAGGTTGACATGAAATGATCCATTTTAGTCAACTGATCCACAAAGACCTAGATTTTGTAATTCTTCCAAGGTATCCACATAAGTTCCACTAAAAATTCCATCATTAAATCATTCAACATTCGTTCTAGAATGGGAAATGAATAAAAAAAACCACCTAGATGCTGATGTTTTAACTTCACATGTTGACAGGTAAGGTATCGCACCATTAAACACATAGCAACATTCTTCATTCATGGCCACCAATACTACTTAAGAATATCACAATACATCTTTTTCAATCCTAGATGAACTTCCCAACTCATTATATGGAACTCACGCATTAACTTGTCACAAAACTACACTGGTAATACCATGAGAACACTATAAATGAGGATTTAAACACCATCCAAGGCCCAACTAGAAGGTGAATACCCACCATTAAGACTTCTGTTTATCCACAAACACTCTAGATCCTACAGATTACTCTCTTTGATATGGATCAAAATCAATAAATCACTCACTAATGATGCATGAGAGATTTTTCTCTGACCATACTACACCTCCCAGTGCATCTTCTCAAACAAAGACATCATTTTACAATTAGAGTTGGATACCTGAACTAACCAATTTGGTGTCTTATAGCTTAGAGAATCCAAAACACAAATCCCTTTTCCAGATGGGTAAACAAACTCAAAATTGATGGATTTCCGGTAATCAACCCACCTTTGGTGTTGAAGATTTAAATACCACTACGAGAAGATGTACTTTAAACTTTTAGGATTAGAAAACACTGTGAATTGTTCCCCCAACAAGTAGTGCCTCCAACACTTTAATGAATAATCTACAAAAGCTACCTCATAATCATGAGTGGGGTAATTTCTTTCATGTTCTATCAAATTCCTCAACCCATAAGCCACAAATCAACTTTCCTACATCAACAATACCCTTAGTCCAACACCGGACGCATCACAGAACAATGTTTACTTATTAAAAGGTTCATGTAATATTAGAATGGGAGTGGTGGTCAACCACTTCTTCAATTCATGAAAAGAAAATTTTCATGCCTCCGACCACTCAAACATAAAACCCTTCTTGGTGATGCTTGAGATTGGTGATTACAATTGAGATAAATCCCTAATGAACCTCCAGTAGTAACTCTCCACACCCAGAAAACTACGATAATAGGAAACACTCATGGACTGCTCCCAAGACACCACAACCTATACCATCTTTGGATCAACCGACACACATGAATTATAGATTATGTGTCCCAAGAAATGAACTTTATTATTATAGAACACACACGTTGATAGCTTGGCATAAATCCTATGCTCTATTAGTTTACTCCAGACAATGTTTGGAGGTTGGGCCTGATCATCCAGGTATCTTGACTACAAAAAGATTTCATCAACAAATAGGACCCCAAACTGATCCCGATAAGGGTGAAATATCTGGTTTATTAGAGCCATAAACATAGCGAGTGCATTGGTTAGCACGAAAAACATCTCCATAAACTCATACAACCCATACATACTCAGGAAAGCTGTCTGCGACATAATAGAAGTTATCACCCTCTACAGCTGGTATCCCGATATCAAATTGATCTTGTAGAACACTGTGGAACCCCTCAGTTGGTAAAATAGGATATCTATTCTGGAATGTGGGAATCATTTCTTAACCGTCATCTGATTCAATATCCTGTAATCGACACATAAACTCAATAACTCATCAAACATCATAGAAAGAAGAACGGATGATCCCCATGGATACATATTAGGTCGAATGAACCCCTTTTACTTCAACACATCCAGATGAACCTTAATATCATGGAGTTATCCCGATGCCATTCGATATGGTGAAATGGAAAATGGTTCTTCCCTCTGCAGTAACTTGATCGTAAAGTCTAAATATCTCTCAGGTAGTAGCCCCAAGAAATACTCAAGAAACACATCCTGGTACCGATCCACAATTGGATAAAGGACTTGCAACTTTACTTATCCATCATTAAGAACAAGGATTTTCACTTGGGACGTGAGCTCTCCCAACTACTGACCAAATGGCCATGTACAACTTGCTCAATCATCCCACTCAACACAAAGGAAATATGTTTCTACATAGGTGATTTAAAAATTACCTGACATTGATAACAATGTATATGGGCTTGATACTCTAATAACCAATCCTTTCCCAACATTAAGTTAAAAACATACATCTCCAGAACAAATAGGTTCCACAAGAAACGATACCCACCAAATTTTAAGGCACAAAATTTACACCACCTTTTATTCTCCACTCATACCCCCAATAGAGTATCATGTGTCAAAACTCCACACACACTTTCCATAGTTAGGACCAAGACTAAATTGAACTATTATAAAAAATAATATGAGGAAACTATGAAAAAAAGATCATTTGCAAGTGAGGAAGATACAAGAATTGTACCTCAAATGGTAGGAGGTCTTGCATGACCTCCTCTAGGTGTAGACTAAAATACATATAGATGTGAAATACATTGACCCTAGGATCTATCCGGAGTACCCTTTGATGCACAACCCTACTGGTATGATTTTTCTCTCCCCAGAGATCCATGTCTACAACCCCTACAAGTGTGGCCTGTGATGTTCTATCTACCTAACTGATATAGGTTAATTGATCCCCTACACTCACTCTTCATTGGAATCTATCCTCCAACACCTTCTTTATTTCATGTGTTCCTATACAACCTCTTCAAATGTCCCATATTTCCCAATTCTCTTCACTCAATAGTTAGTGGGAAACACTGGCTTCGCAGGTGTCCTGGCCTTCCACACTTGTTGTAGTAAACTGAATCACTAACATGAGTGACCAGTTCCTTTTTCTAGATGTGTTGTCTGCCGTTGACATGGTTGAAATTCTTGAAATGGTGATTCCTACTATTAGATTTCGTTTTATTAGTCTGCCCCACTAGAATTGCATGTCTATTTCTGGAGTCATCTTTTGGGTTTCATTCTGAGATGAGGGCCTAATACATCACCTCAAAAAAACTCATCAGCTAAAATATATATACCTAGGATATGATCTCATGTTCACGTCCATCATGAAAGAGCCTTTTCATAGCTTCCTCATCTCCCACTAAAGAAGAAAAAAGCAGTGCAAGTCTGTTAATCGAACATTATACTCTATTATTGTCATCATCCCATGCGTCAAAATCAAAACTATACAGCCTTCTCCTGCATTAAGGCTTCTGGAATGTAATACTCCAAAAAAATTTCCTAAAAAATATTCCACATCATTCCATATACTTTCTCAATCTGTTCTATGATATCCCACCAATGCTTTTCATGGCCCTGCAACTTATAGGATGCTAACTTAACAAGATTCTAAATGGGGCCTCTAGATTCTCAATAATTTTATGGATAGACTCTATCCAGAACTCAACTACCTCTGGACCACCCTATCCAATAATGGTTGGAGGGTGATGTATCTAAGACTCCATGGTCAATTCGAACATACTTTGTGTGACATGCCCTATGTCTCATTCCACCATCTATAAAAACAAGCAAAGTTATCACGTAACTGATCTTCCCTATCATCCTAAACCACAAGGTCATATTGCTCTACTATTGGGGGAGTATTCTCAACAAAATCCACTGGTATCCCAATTAGAATAGGTCATCATGGTGGCATTTTTCTAAAATTCCATACACAAACTTTTTAGAACACAACCATGAAAAATTTATAAGGCATAAGTAAAGGATCATCACAAGACTTAAACAAAACATTTCGCATAAAGTTCACATTGGGATTTATTATAATTGGATGACGACCCCAATATTCCTTATGAAAGACATGGATAACATGAGTTAACTAACTCACATGTTTAAATGCCCTACCTTATACACCTTTTTAAATATATTTCCACATCAAATTTACTCCCATAACAGTTTAATTCTCTTACCTTTCTTTATCAAGAATCCTTATATAATTATTACTTATGATTTTAAATTACATTTATGCCAATTTATATCATCCCATTAGACATCATTTTACTATTCTCAAGAAATACAAATTCATTATATTCATTATTTTCTACACACCCATCTTGTGTGTGAGTTCTTGCTATAATACAGGTTAAATATATACATAGGTTCTTAGAATAATGAAAGAATGCACAACCTCATGCCATTCCGGCCATGATAAAAATGTCATAAATCTATCACATCACACCACATTTGCATCACTCAATGGTGAAATATCATAAAATATAACAACAAACAATAAGAATAACAATTCCCTCCCCGGGTGAATTGGGTATACTACCAGGAACAAGGTCATTACAAATTCACAAAATTGTCCTAATGTCCTTTATAAAAATTCTCAAACATTAATAAAGTAAAAATAACTCATATGATATCAATTATTATCATCCCCAACCCGTGTTCCACCAAACTGGTTCCCTGATTCTGGTCATCACAATAATTCAAGTGTGCCTCCCTATATGTCATAGGTTGTCGACTAGCAGTGAGGCACCACATGTGGGGATACTATACCCACTTTATCATATTAATACAGAGTAGATCACAAAATAAATAGTGAAGACAATAAGAAACAACCAATAACAGACATATCCAAACATCTCCCAAACTGGGTATGACCACATACAAAAGTAAATATGCCATGTCCTGCAACAATGCCAAGTGAACAAAACCCAAAATAATGTCAGACAGTAGAATTCAAAAAAAATTCTAAAACCATGTTGGGAAATTCATCCATGCATGCCCCACATCCAACTCAACTCCCCAATATAGCGCCTTTTCCCTTGTCCAAATCTACAAGCATGAAGTCTGCTTGAGTTCCCAATGGAGGCCCGAGCAGGGTGTGAGTACACCTCAGTAGGCCACCACCAACAGTATCTAGAAAATATCTACTTTACCCGACAGTGCAAGGATGTATAAATAAATAGATGTAAAAAGGTTAAATAGTTTGGGGTCCACTCGTTAACATTTATAAACTTTACTATTACTATTATGATTGTTATGACATGCCCATTGTGTACATCATATCATCATTTAGATCACCATTAACATGTAATCCATGAGTCGAACACTTAATGTATTCTCACAATTCTCATGGAATTTATCATTCTACCTAAGTGAAAAAATTATGTCCTTATCTCTTTAGGGAGAAGCATATCATGTAATCACCACATTTACCATGGTGCCTTAGTCTATGTATTTACATTGAATACAACCATTGGGGGCATAGAGCAACAATCTGACTCCCCAACCAGTGCATTCATGGGTAGGTTAGAGCATCATTCCAACCCTACTCGTGGGCGGAACATCAGTCTATAATCCAACTACCAATCCATGTACACATTTTTATTTATCTATTCACCAGACACTAACAATATGGCAACCAGTACAACCATTAAATATAACAATCATGATTCACAAGAATCAACTTGAAATTCCCTATTAAGCCAAAGCCCATTCCCAATACTATTTTACACTACATAACCCATTAGCCCAATTTTATTTCCAAAGTCTCACCCCATTAACCATATTAATAAACTCACAAGCCATTACCAATCCAATGTTCCAACATTTCCCACACACCAACCCTCTTAAGTTTTTCAATTTAATTCACTATCTACAAGTCACAATCACCCTTTAACTAATTTGAAAAAATTGCATTACCATGATAAACAATCCCACAAATTATTACAAAGAATATACACATGTAAAGAGTTCATTTAATCTCCCATACAACATTTCAACATTCTTACAAAGGGATCTACATTTTCACAAGGCAACATTGCTCATACATAGCCAACTTCTATGTCTATAACGTATCGGTGCACCCCAGGGGTGGCCCTACAAAGTTCATGTCATCTTCCATGTGTCCCATGAGGACCATGAGGGTTTCCATTCATCATCTATAAAATCATTACACCAAAACACAACAAAGGATTAACATCAAAACAAGGGGGTAGTGATGAAATAGACCCAAGAATTCACAAATCTCAATGAAACTATTGGGTAATAATTGAAGGACACCAACCTTGTATTCATTACCGAAGACACACCTAATTGATGCACTAGATCCCGAATCAACACCCCTTTAATGACTCAACATATATCTCACCAATAAAAGATTCTTAGATCTTTAGAAGGAGACAAAGTATAATTGTGAATCCTAAACAAAAAAACTGAACAATGGGGGGCTGCCTTCCCCGTAACTTCGATTCGCAACTGAAGACACTCCAAATAACTGAGTGCTGAGTGAGAATCACCCTTGGATGATCTTGGGAGAATTCCTTGTCACTAGGAATTCAATGGGGGAGAAAGGGGAAAATCTCGAGTTGGGGTTTAAAATCCCATAATGGAATTTTTATAAATTTCCCAACATTACTAGGCATCATAGTTTACCCACACAGTTTGTCAAACCATGCGCAAACCATGAAATCGATAATGTCTCAAAATACCCATTTTCATGGTTTATTTGGAATTCAACATGGATTGATTAATTGTGTGACAAATATGTGAAGGCATCTGTCTAATGCTACATGGTTACCTTGGAAAATCCACATGATTTTCACTAACCTTGCGCAAATTGTGCAACATACCATTAAAACCCATTCTTTCATCATTTTCAGGTCCCAAAACCTTGGAACACCCCTGATCCTTCTCATTAACGTTTTTACATGCTTACTTAACTACATTAATGGACATAAAGTGAAACATAAATTAAAACATACTTCAAGAAACATCCTAGATCATAAAATTCTAATTTCCAAATATACACATAAATAATCAATTCAATTTTTTTACTTTTCTACTTTAATAAATGATGGAACTTATCCTTTAATTCATTAAATAATCTCTATTTATTATTACTAAAACTTCCAAATCACGATTAACCTCACCTTTGACTATTTTCTCTCATTTATAATGATACAATTCATGTGGACTTAGGATCATATAATGAAAACATGTTCCTTACCCATAGGTATGTAAATAAACTTCATTTTCCACTTTATAGAGACAGAAGACACATAAAATTTTGAGGACTTGCAATAAGGGTTCAAATGAATCTATGTCTTATGGTTGGTATGATTTTATATAGTAAAAATTGAGGCTTAATGATGAGGTTTATCAATTATGTACTATTCATGATATCAAAAATAAATGTGTAATGAAATTTTCCCCTTAAAAGTAGAAACTCCCACTTATATAAACTCAAAGTAAGTTCATGATAAAAGAAAAGAAAAATGAATGATTTCTGCACCCTCCTTTATTATTTTTTGCTTTTATAATTTTTTCTTCTTTTTCAAGGATCCTTTTCAATTTTTTTATTTATAGAAATTTATTTTTTATGATAAACCCCACATCCACCACATAACCACATATGATAAAAAAATAGTTATAGGAATGGTGATTTTTTCATTTACCAAATCACAACCAAATTTTATCATTTTTTTGTTCTTTTAATTTTTAATTTTTTTATTCAAGAGGAGAAAACTATTGAGTAAATGAGTGATTCAACATCATTTTAAAATTCCCACAATATCCACCCCCAAACTTATTCCTTACATTGTAAATAATCACATTTACCATGATTCCCTTTACACACACACTTTAAAATTAAAATTTCATCAAAATTCCAAGTGTAATGTAGGAATGGATAAAAATGGATCGAAATAAGGATTATCCATATAAATTTCAATCATGGTCTATATGTGGTAAATAATGAATGATGTAAATGTGGTATTTTATGGATTAGTGTTTTATCAAAACTTCCATAATTCATTTTAAATTGTTTTTCATAGATATAGATTTGATAAGTTCAAATGCACGTTCTAGATGGTGACATGTCCCATGATCACTCATGAAATATACTCAAGATAAAATAGGAAGTATTTTTTCTATAAATCCTTTTATGAATGATATTTATGATTGGGAAAATCACTCATGGAATGATTAATAATAAAAAATAAATTCACAGAAATATCATAAAATAAAATCAAGAAAAATTGTTGGGAAATTTCATTTACATTAATCAATTAATTCTATCAAATCATGAGTCATCATTTCAAAAACCATGAATCACTTTAAACATTCAATTATCCATTTCACTAAATTAGTCTCATTAATATTTAAATCTAAAAAAAGAAATAATAGGATTTCTAGGAAACTCATTGTTTCTAGATATGTTATGTAAAGAATAATTAACATGTGGGCATAAAATTTCTTATTTAATGCTCAAATAACAATATCGGAAAAAAATATAAGAATTTTCAAAAGATTAAAAAACTTGAAATGCCTTTGGAAGTAATTTTTTTTCTCCTCCTCCTGTTTTTGGTGTTAAATTTTTTATCATGAACATGAAAAAAATTATTACTCAATTTAGTACATGTATCATTTTATTAAATCGCAAAAATATAAGGGGGAGTTCGATTCTTTCTCGAATGATCCAAAAAATGAAGCTGAAATATAAATTACTAGTATTAAACTTTATTGTACTAGAAAGAAGAAAAGGGATAGATCATGGTATGATCCACAAAGTGGGCCTTGGGTTTTGACCGCCTTTAAATGTTTAATCTAATTTGGTTCCCCCCAATCTAATGATGGGTTATGTTTCTTACTCAAGAACCAACAAATATTCTTATTTCCTACATGCACTTCTTCATTTTTCTTGGGGAATCCATAGATTTAGTATTCAAAATAAACACCCATTGGAATGAAATAAAACATTCCTAGTTCAGGTAGGATAATTAATGTATCATCATCTTTCTTTGTTTCCACTTTCATAATTTATTCTTTATTCGCTAATTTTTTAACAAGGTGTTCTGCATCAATGGAATAATAAAATGGAATTTCGGATTTTAATTCTATTTGAAAAAAATAATGCATGAACAATAAATATCAAATTCTTCCCTTTTAATGTGAGAAGAATTAATATCTTTTAACATAATAAAAACCACTTTTTTAACTTCTTGAACTCCCTCTAATATCTGTGCAACATGTTCAGGTAGCTCTGGATATTCTTCATTAGGTGTATCTTCTTTTTCTTCCTAATCCACCAAGAAAACTGATGTATTGACCAAATTTTAATATTTTAAAAAAACTTGGCGATAATCCATTAATTTTTTTAAAAAATATAAGTTAATTTTTTTAGAAAAATATTATCACCATGAGTGTGTTTATAATCAGTATCCTCTTTAGTGGAAAGAACCTCTTGGAGTTGAGTAGTAGTAGCTAGATGGAGGTAGTCAATCTCCTCAATTTCTTGGATCTCCTTAGAAAAATATATAAATACTAATGGTGGATATTATTATACTTTGGAAATATAATAAAATTATAGAAATTAATGGGAGAACTCAATTATCTCATGATCCATTGCTAACAAAATAATTTATTCGTGTCCTTCATCATAACATCTGTGAATTGTTTAAATTATTTCCCCTAAATATTTGATTTCCAATATAACTTATCTCCTCTAACAATATAATAAAACCCATACAGTAGGGAAAAGGTAGTGTAAATAATTCGTTCTTTCATGGATGGGTAATTATTCCAAGAATTATTTAAATAATCATTTGAACAAAGAATGGAAAAGAGAATTATTTTTTTTGAAAAGAGTCTAATATTTACAATTGGATTATGGAACCGCCTCCCCCAAAATAGTTCCATGTTTTATGAATGCCTATCATAGGGCATGTAATAAAAATATTTATTATTAGATATGTATATTCTAGTATTTAACTATAGGTATTCTCTTGAAGGGGAGTGAAAAAAGGTTTGTCACCATTTAATTACAGTAAAATTTTAGTTTTTTTTGAATTTTTTGGTTTTAAATAAAATAAATCAACAATAAAACGAATGAAAATAAATTTAAAATTAATGTTAATTGTGAAAAATGATATGATAATGGAGAATAGTTCGGGGTTAGTTTTAAAATTTCAATGCCAGGCTTTTTCTATTTTATTCATTCTTATACTATTATGTTGCGTAAAGTGAGATTTCGTAATCATTTCCTCCCACACCCTTGGTCGAATGGTGATGGTGATATAGAAACATAGTAAGATCTCAGTTTAGTCTACTATACTCCCATGTGAAAAATTTTTGTAATGAATATCCCAAAATGACTTAGGAAATACCTGATCGGTTCATATTTATCCCAAACAATCATGAACATCCACTACCCCGTTCACAGGTGCTAGTAATCATTGAGTACTTCACCAATAATCCATGGCCTATTCCATTATATATAAACTAGAACCAATTATAGGGATATAATTATCATTTACCAAATAAAAAATAAAAAATTGAATCAAAAACCAAATACAGTCTTACTTGACAATAAAACCCACTATATGAAATTGAAAAAAAACTTTTAAGATGAGAGAAAAATGTTTCATTCAATTTTTCCCAAGTACTAACAAATTACATAATATAAATTAAAACCTTCCAAATTCACTCACATGTTTAACCCTACCATTGTAAGCATAATCAAGATGAATGAGGAAGAATAAGGAATTAAAAAACTAAGAAAAAGGAAATAATGAAAAGAAACACAGAAAAGTTGTCCAGTAGATTCTTTCCTACTAAAGTTTTCTTCTATTTATAAAACCATATGTTATAATAACCCAATAACCTTTTTCATAATATTCTTGAAATTTATTTTCTTACATGAACACAAAATCACACATTAATAGGACATGGCTAGAGAATGTTATAGACTTTATATTGACTATTACATTTTCTATATGTGAAATCCATAAAGCTTAATTTAATATTTATAATTTAATTTGAATCATAATGGTTGAATATATCCATTAAATTTAATTTTCAATAGATAATATGTGTAATATTTTATATATAGTTGGAATCACTTTGATTGGAGGTATGTAGACTGAGTAATGCTTCAGTTACAGAGGTGGAATCCACGCTGTCCAGTCAGAATGTTTTTCAACTGCATGGATTTTTCGAGTCCCAAGATGTTTGAATAATCTTTTGTTCCTGAAGAAAAACTTGATGAAAGTAAATCAAACAATCCTAAGAAATAATAATCACTCAAATTTTACTAATAAAATATTTTTTATTCCCAAAATACCCTTGTGATAAAAATCTATCAAAATTTTAGATTTAATAAATTTTCACAATTTTTCTCAAATCACATCATAAATAATTTTTTTTTGAAATAATATCATATTGATAAATTTTTTTGGATAGATTCATTGAAAAAAATATAACAAGTGATGGAAATATCGTCTTTATCATTAAGGGTGGTTCTACTTACTACAAACATGGATATACAATATGGGGGGATATAATATGGTTAATTAAAATTTTCTTTACGCACCATTATAATGATTGAGAGTATATAACATATGAGACTCTATGTTAATTAATATTAATATGAGATGAACTAAAACATTCTTTTGTTGATAAATGATTTCATAATTTAGGATATCATATGAATGATTTTCATAATCTTATGATTTCAAACTCTTATTATTTATAATTATAAATCAAAATATGTTTTTGGTTTTAGTGAAAGGGTGGATCAAGGATGAATAATATTAACAATGAATTTTATGACCAAAATAATAAATGTATTCATGGGAAACCAAATAAAATGGGATCTATAATGATAAATAAGTTAATTGTTCCTATCTTGTTATCTAGATATATAATTAACCCTTTTAACATGGATGACTTTCCTGACATACTTAATAAGAGATAAATAGACTACCATGATGACCATGGAGGAATGTAGACTCAACAAGCAACATGTTCAGAATGTGGGATGAAGCACTAATGGAAATATCTCAATGGAATGAAAATATTTTTATGTGTAGAAAATAAGGTCATAATGTAAAAAATTGTTGAGGTAAATTTAAGAGTTGATCAAAGGGAAATAAATTACAACATATACTACCATATATAGATTAATGTATTATGTGTGTGGGAACATGAGAATTATCATAGTTAATGATAGAAAAAAGGGCTAAATCCTATACTAAGGATGGGTCTAAGTTAAGGAAATCATTTAAGTGGATTATTGTGGTCAATGAATACTAATCCTCCAATTTATGGACACTAAGTCAATTTTAATGGTTTTAAGAGTTCTCCCAATATAGATGTTTTTATTCCTCCTTTAGTGGAATTAGAGGTGTTTTTTAGAATTTATTATCTCCACCAACACATATCCCTTATAAATTGATAGAATAAGGAATACATATATTTTATTTAGAATGAACCTATGAATATCTATAGAGTTGTGCATAATATATAAATTTATAAGTGGATTTTTTTTATTTCCTTGGACTGTCTATATAAAAATGATGGAAATTGATCTCAAATTGTTGGATAGAAATTAAATATTAAATATTTTCCTAATGTTTTAGAATATATAAATGTATTTATAGAAGACTTTACCAATATTATCAAAAGTAAAGAAGTTGAATTTTCAATAGAAATCATTCCTGATACTATGTCTATTCCAATCACTCTATATATAATGAACCTAACTAAGCTATAGTAAATAAGTAAGGAACTCTAATATAAAATTTTTAATGGATTAGTTCTACTATGTGCATCACCATGGGGAGTCTATTACTTTCAATAAAAATAAAATGTGTTGTTGTGTCTCTAAATTGATTATTAAGAACATAAAATCAATCAAAATAATGTAAAATTGTCTTATGACACATATTTAAGTTTAGTTTGATCAAAATTAAAGAGGTAAATACTAATCAAATAGTTAATCTTTGATAAGGATACTATCAATTGAGGGTGAAAAGTGATGTCACACATAGGATTTCCCTCCATACGAGGTATAGGCAATATGAATATATATTGATTCCATTTTGACTTACTAATTCCCTCAAAATCGTAGTGGATTTCATGACTAGTGTACTTTGATATTAACTCTTTGAATTAATGGAATTCATTACAGAAGATGTTCTTATATAATAAAATATAAAGAAGAGTATAATTATCCCTTGACTATTCTGTTGAAAACCTTGAGAAATGTGAAAATATTTGCCACATTAAAAATGTGTGAATTTTTGGTACATAATATGTCATTCATGTGACTCATGATAAAAAAATCGGACTATATCAGTACATTATCCAATGATGAAACTAATTTGGAATTAGCTTAGACAAACTACTCTTACACTGACCCATAGTTTTGTTGGATTTTTTAGATATTATTTAATCTATGTAAAGAATTTACCATGCCAATCTAATCCATTCACCATGTTATGATATAAGGGATTCAAGTAACTAGGTACTATTGAATGTGAATAAAATTTCAAGGTGATAAAGATACGATTTTTCAGTTCATCTATGCGTACTCTACCCAGAAACAGATAAGGGTTTTTGATCTATAGTGATGTCTACAAGAAATGGTTGAGATGTATTATTATAAAGAGTAAAATGGATATTGTTTATACATTTGATTTAGTAATTATTACTAAAAATAATTACCTGGACAATTTCATATAGTTAATAACTAAAATCTATGCCTTTATGATATATCTGGTTTATCATTTAGGGGAATACTCTGACATATGTTTGATCATAATAATTGAAAGTATATACTAATTGAAAAAACGTTGAATATATTCCATAGTTGAGGTATAAGTTGATTAATGATTATTATTGGTAAATACATTACTATAATAGGAAAGAGAACAAGGTGGATGATTCTTTGGGTCTAATAGGTAATGGTAGATTATATATGTTAAGGATCAAACAAGATCCAGTATTTAGGGATTTATAAAAATGGATATTGAAATCAAAAGGATTGGGTAAATATCATTTATTTCTATGAAGATTGTTTGACCATCCTCCCATGTGTGGATTAAAATGTTATGACAGGTTGGTGTGGAACTGTATAAGAAAGTGAGGGATTTTCTTAAGTTCAACATTAAATATAAATGAATGATATGGTTCATGAATTTATTATGGAACCAATCAATACCATATATGAAGAAGTAGTTAACAGATGAATCACATAGTCCATAATTATTTATCCATCCTAAAGTATGAATATTTTGTAGATATATGAATGATTAATTTATATGGGATAACATGAAAATGAATATTACAAATTATATATATTTATTCATAATAGATCAGAAATATGAGTTCAACAAATAAATATAAATGGGGTTGTTATAACTATTACCCATACCAGAATTGAAATGGAAAAACATCAGCATGTATTTCTCATTGAACTCCCAAAAACATCTATATTCCATAATTTTATATAAGATGTAGTCAATAAACATATGAATTAAGATAATTTTATTATAATATGAGAAGATTGATCACCAGATTAAATTTCTATGTTATACATTAAGTAATTTGTAGGATTTCGTGGAGTTCCACATTCTATTTTATTAAATTGGAATATGAGGTTTACAATGAAGTAATGGAGAAGTCTCCAATACGATTTTATTTCATAGTGGAACATTAACTTATTATATGATCATCAAAAAGGTAAGTCTAATGGAACAAATAAGACCCTAATATATGTATATTTTTATAATGCTAAATTGATATCAAAGGTTTCTAGGATCAATGCTTTACTGTATTCAATTTTTTAGTGTAATAATAAATTTATTCAAAGAATAAATATGGATCTTTATGAATCCCTCTATGCTAGGAAATGTAGAAATAAAATTTTGTAGGATGAAGTTAGATAATGAATGATATTGTAACTTTATCTAGCTATGTAAATACTAGATGATGTTGGATCCATTCAGAAACGAATTAGGATAGCATAGTGTTGATAGAAAAGTTATCATGACCATCATCAGTGAGTTCAAGACTTTTATTTTTTTTCATTTTTGAGAGATAAATATTTAAAAATATTAAAACAGTTTCTCATTGAATTTATACATCAATATTAATAAAAATACCATTTAAAAATCCACTATTTTGGATTCAGAGAAATTTGGAAATTAATTTTTAATTTTATGAAATCATTATTTCTAATAATTTATTCATTATTATAATTAAATATTGAACCCTTACATTTTATTTGTAATACAGAATATAGTCTAGAACTGATAGTTCATATGATTTAATTTTGAGTGTCAATTATTGTTATTTTTTTGAATTTAGTGAAAATTCATACATTGATTTTGTTTTGTGAATTTTAATAATCAATTTTGAAATATATGTGATTTTTAAATGATAAAACATTTTTTATTTGACAAAAAAAATATGATTTCAATTTAATTGAACAATATTCTTATATTTCATGGAATTTATTATGGTTATTCTATTTTTCATATTTTATTTACCTATTATTTTGAAAATAAATAATATAAAAAATTTATGTTTTTAAAATTCATGAAGAAATTATTAAATATCCTAAACATTCATAGTTTCAAATCATGACGTGACAATTCACAAAAATATTTAGAAGTGGTAATCGGTCACATGTACAATTATTTAGTACCATAGTGGAACTTAGAGACACATCAAATTGTTTTCATACTATATCTCTCATGGTCAATTTTTATTCTTCCTCGTACCAAAATGATGTTACCACACCCATAAAAAATAAGCTCTAAAAACCTAAAATGAACTAACCATACCTTGAAAAAAGTGACCTCACCTTCTAAAGTATTTATCCACAAATTCTTAACTGGCCAGGGTTGATCATCCTCATGGTTGTCTCCCAATATTCTATAAGGAAACCTAGAAATGACTACAAGAAACCCCATCCACATAATGATAGGTTAAATGACAACATCACCCACTTCTAAACCAGTCACACCATCTTTCTCAATCTACTGAAAAATCTATCGATAATCACCTCATTCGTACTGATGTGAGATGATTCTCTAATTAGAATAGATGAGTAGGTACCATACTACATATAATTGAACTATGACACTAAAAAAATCCACTACTGATGAACATGAAATGAATATGATCCGTTGTGGATTATTAAGAGTGGAAACTAGTTCTGAACACAATCAATTGTGGATGTATTGACCAATCTGTGATCTAATTAAAATATTTAAACTACCATGTTCAACTAATGATATCCAAAAAATTTGATCATTACATCACAACTGAAGGACATTCTAAGGTCCCCAGTGTAGAACTCACATCATCCTGCGATGTTGAATCATATTTACATTTCCATTGATAGATATCCTAAGATTGAAGAAAATGATAAATATCACCTATGAATTTCAAGTAGAAGATGTACCATATCACCATATATGATTGATGTTACCATTGAAATGTCTTGAACATATTTAGGTGGAAAACCATGGAATTTTGATGATAAACATACCACTGTGGTGAAAATGTGTTGATTCCCAACCCAAGCCCTCTTGAAACAATGTTTTCCCTCCTTGACCATACTAAAAAAGATGATTTTTTCCTTTCATGTTCTCTATGTAATGTTTGAAGATGATTGCAGGCCTTAGCTCACTCCAACCCAACAAATACAAAATTGAACGAAGATTCACACTTCATGTTTTAAAAAATATCAATGTGATTCAAAACCATCTTAGAACCCGTCTCAATTACTTTTAGTGCTCCACCGAACCCAATCCTATTTGTACCTGTCATGTTTGAAGTAATATTTCAAACCTCAATAGGGCCAAATCCAAATACTGATATCCATTTCTAGCTTAATTAAAAACAATCATATATTCGTACCCAAACCACCCATCACACAATTACATTCCACAATATAATACTTTATCACTACTCTGTGATGTAGTCTAGAAAATATAGTCCTATCTTTTTAGGTGTATAATTTTGATCATGAGAAAAATTACATGTTTGGAAGATTCTCTCAACTTAATTCATTACAACCATCAGGTTAGACAGGTAGAGCCCATCCAAGAAAGAAGAATCTCAATGAAAATATCACTAAACGAGAGGGAAAATAAATATAATTCTTATAAATAGTTCCCAACATATATGTATAATTATTCAATATCAACCTTCATTAATTAATGTTTCCTTTTATAAATTTTAATAATTATTTTACTCTGTTTTTTTTCAATGGTCTTTGGTTTCTACGGTCCTCATATTCTTAATAATTTTCTCCAAATTATGTGCCATGATCAGGAAGATGTCTTCATCAAGACTATTACTATTGAGAACATATCCAAGGGATAGTTCCTAGGGTGAGATCATAGAGGAACACAGAATAACATTTGTATAATTTACAAATTATTATCATTTATGGGGAAGAACATTGATGATTAGATGATCGATGATATTTATCTAATCTTCTCATTTTCTACAACATTCTCTAATCTAACCAATATGTTCTCAATACCTTCACTTATTCTATGGTGAATAATATTGGAGAATTATGGGCTAAGGGATGTACAACACATGATGGATATGGTTATGAAGAAAGGGTTGGCCTCAATTGACTATTATATTTTCCTCTTTAATGAGAAAGATGTAAAACTAGATGTTTAAGGAGAGATATTTCAATGTGAACTTGGAACCCTAAAGTAGATAGAATGGAGTAATAAATTAAATATAGTGAATCAATTAATAGTATAAAAAAATGAAAATATTGAATAACTTATGTGATAGACCCCTGAACCCAACCCATTTCAACCCAACATGTTGTGTTTTTTTATTATTTTTGAAAATTATAATATTATAAAATAAAACAAACTATAGTTATCATTTTTTAATTTTTTTTAATTTATGTAATAAAAAATTATTTCTTATAATTGAATTAGATAGTAGAGAAATGACCCACACACACTCCATGGGAAATGAACATAGTTATCCCTATAATCCATTAAGTGTTTGAAAAATAAATAAAATTACATATTATCATGAATCATGATAATCACTCAATAATCATGGATTTTTTTTATGAGGAGAATCATCAAGTTTTCTCTATATTCAAGACATCTTTAACAAACTTTTTCTTATTTTTCAAGTTTTTTTTTCTAATTTTGTTATATTATCCAAAAATGATAGGAAATGTAGTGGGACAATTCCTTAATCGATCCTCACTCATATACCCATTTTACATTAACAATGGTTCTAGGGGAGGAGAAACAACCCCAAAAACCAAATCAAAATAGTTACAATTTTTTGGAATGTCAATAAGAAGGGATTAGAAAAATTAAAATGAATAAATTAATGGATATACTAGACAAGATAAAAAAATCTTCCCTACCATAGGATGATGATGATGAACCAATATGTAAGAGGCGCGAAACCTATATTATGAAATGAAATTATGTTTTTACTATTTTGTGGTAAAAAAAGAATAGAATGTCTATCAGGATGTATATTTAGAAAATCATAATCTAATGTTACAAAAAATAATGAAAACTATTGTTGGAATATATCTTTAATATATTAAAGAAAATTAAAAAAATATGCATGTTCAACCCTATACTCATTTTACTAGTTATTATATCATTTTAAAAGGAATTTCAATATTAAATTATTGAGGATTTATCTTTAACAAAAATGATATTAAATGATTGTATTGAAGATCAAAAATCTTATATATTTTATAATGTTTTAAAATGAATAATGGATTATTTTTTTAAGAATTTGATAATAAAGATTAATGAGTAATGAATGATCTCCACATTGAAGAAGGAATAGAAAAATGATTGTGGATACCCACTGATATTTAAGGGAAAATTTGAAATGAAATCATCTAATTGTAATGAATTCTATTCAATAAAAACTATATGTTTTCTTACTCCATAGAGTAATCAATTCATACTTAGTAGGGTTTCCAAGTGTGTGAAGTGATGAAGTAAAATATGAATTTCCACATATTTCCACCTTAATTCGGGTTGAATTTCATGAGGAATTTCAGCTTAATGAAAAATAAAAAGTAAATATATTATTATTGATGGATAATTCCTTTCACTGATCAAATTTTAAAATAATTTTATGAATTTCATTATGATATATCTACATTTAACACTACTAATTATTAATATTATCACATCATAAAGTGAATAAGATGAGATGGATGATGAATTTTGTGATGATGTATAGAAATCCACTTTTTAAGAAAACCCATTAGTGTCTATAAAACATTAAACATATTAGATGATTAATAATAATATAGAAATAAATATACAAATATCCTTTTATGGTTGGTATAAATCCACCTACGTAGAATAATAACAAGATGGATATATCATGTGACCTATATTAAATCATTTACACCCTCACCATCACAACTAATATAAAATAGAGAGAGGAAAAAAAGAAAAAAAATCCCCTATAACTACACATAAGGAGAAAATTGCGAATGATTCAGTTGAAGTGGTAGATCATTAAATGAAACCAATCTATTTTAATTATTTACAATTTCAATTGTATACTAACTCACCCTTGTATAAACCTATCCAAGAAGCAGAAGTAGAGAACCCTTTGTATGAAGATGTAGACACTATTGTTTTTGTGGAATATATAGAAACCATTTACATCCTCCATTTATCCACACCTTATCACGTACATCACAATGGTGAGAGGGTGTAAATGATGAAATATTTCCTGGGGGACCTCAATGTAGAAGTGAATGTGTGAAGTTTCAAGAATAACAAAATATGATCCTGAACATAAAAAAATAATCCTATGATAAATGTGGGATGACTATAAGAATGTATGGCTATTGAAATTCTAAATATAACCCATCGTTGAAGGGAATATCTCAATACACTCTTAATTTTTTTCCTTCCCAAATTTAATTTTAATAAACTTACCAATTCAATTTTGTTTCTACCAGTTCCCCTTAGTGGATAAAACCTGTGAGGGTATCTTAATAATATGTATATAAACCCTACGAAATATATTCACTCAAATTATCTTTACACATAACACATGGACGTGTCTCCTAATTTTCACTTCTTAATCACTATTAATTTAGTGGGAACATCAATATCTGAAGTGGATAGTTTTGAAAAAGTGTGGGAGAAAGGATTAAGAAATATTTAGAATAGTTTATTAATTACTCTTATAAAATATTATCAAATATTTAAATAAATAAATAAATATGATACATAAAATCTACACACATAACAAAATTGTTCTTTTTATACTATATAAATAATTTCTAATTTTTTCTTTTTTTTAGATTTTTCTTAATCGTGAATATTTCCCTACCATGTTTAAAATCCATTATCGATTTTAAAAATTCACTAGTTTTAAAAAAATTGTAACATTAATGATTCTTGAGTGACTTATTCAATATTTTCATCAAAAATTACTTTTATAAATATGACAAGAAGTTTGATTTTGATTATTTTTATAGAATTAGAATTATAACATGGGGTTTCTATTCACATGGACATAAACAAACATAACATGTAATCTATAAAAAGAACACCATAGGAATCCATTTAATAATAAATTACTATATATTCACTTATAATTTATTTAAGTGATATAATGGGATCCCATAATGAATATCTGATATATTAATTATTTACTATATGATTAAATCCATTAGTACATATTTTTATAAGCTCCTTTTCATAGTTCTTGGAAGAAATTTATCGGTGAAAATTAATAAAAAAACTGAGTAAGTTCCTAATAGTTAAAAATGAATTCATTCAGGTGATAGGAATATTAAACTCCTATAAAGAATGGAAAAATTGACATATATATAATTCATTTGATTTTTATCAATGTAGTGTAGAATAGAAATATGGTTTCAAAAAACGTAAAATAGAGGGATTAATGAAGTGATTTTTATTAAAACATTGATTCCACATTAATCATACATAATTCACTTACAGATAAGGAACCTTGATTGAATTAATGTGAAATTTATAATTGAATTCATATAAGATGCATGATAATTATAAAAATGGATGAACCTATTTTTATTTACATATAGGTAGGATTTCTATATTTTTTAAATTATTTGAATTAAATGATAACATTTACCTTGAGTGAAATAGTTCATGTGTGGGGGAGTGATGATATTTGAAAATTATAAAAACTATAAACGATTTACCATTGAATTTATGCCGAAATATTTATGCAAACACATAGAAAACATTTAGTATTGTATCTTATTGAGAATTTTGTTGTTAGTTTTTAATTGTCACAAATAATTGATTGTTAGGATTTATTAATTATTGAAATTATATAGTCTAACTGAATATTTTTTGAATATAGAATTTAATATGGATGTAAGATTCATAAGTGGATTGATTTTAGTTTTCTGTTATTTTAAATATTCTATGAATTTGACAAAACCGACACATTGATAATTTTTTTATGAATTTTATTTTTCAATATAATAATTTGTATAAAATTGAAATGATGAATACATTTTTATTTAAAAACAAATTATATTAATTTAATGGAAATGACTTATGATTTTTCTTTATTATTGTTATGATATTTAGATATTTATTTATTTTTATTTATTTTTTTTCAAAATAAAATATTGTGAAAAAATATTAGGTATTAAAAATGTGGGATAAAATGATGAAAAGTTCTAAAGTTAATATAGATGAAAATTTCAAAGTGACTGTGTACAGAAATATCTGAAAAGGGAACACAATGCATGTATAATAATTAATTGATAGTATAAAACTCATAGTGAATTACCAATGTCTCTAAAATGACTCTATCATATTCACTTTCCATTTTACCCCCATATAAATAGTAGCTATCACACCCAAGAAAAATATGTAACCACACCTGATATACTATTTCTCCAAGATCAAATAACAGAAATTGGATGACTGTACTCACAGTTCATCCCATTTTATCACAATTCCATAAGGAACTAATTATGAGTATACCCTTAAAACCCATAGTATGATTACATACCACCTATACATCTCCTGAACCAACTAGACCATCATTATCAATCTACCCAAAATACACTCCAGGAATACATATTTTAATTTCCAAAAATGGGGACACGTTGACCAGAGAGGATGATATTATACCATCCCACATAGATTCTTACTATGACTCTAAGAAGATCCACCAACCAATGAATATGAAGTGAACTCGTTCCACTACACAAGCCCAATGAAGAAATATGAAGAATTCTATAGCGGTCCATTGAAGAAATGTATAAGATGTGTCTGAATAGAATGAGTCTCATCTCAATATTAGACTAAATCATTACTATGTTTATTGAGTTTTCATTCAATGAATATTGGGATGTCATGATTTCTAGTGATGAAATATCCCAACCATTTGATTTCATCTCATGTTGATGATTCCATGGAGAGAGATCTTGATATTGAAGGAAATGACAATGCACACTTTTTTAGTATAATTAGAAGACAAAACGCTTCTATAGTTTGGATTGAATATTTCATTGAATATGTGTTGTTGTTCATTGAATGATGATATAGTTGAAACTTTAATAGAATAAGACCGTCATGAAGCTAAAATATCGAAGCCGGATCCAAGCCCAGTTGAATCTGAGCCACGACACAAGGTCCAGAACAAAAAATGTCGTAATTTTTTTTAATATTTTCATGTCCTCTCTATTTAGGTGGAAGACAAAACAAAGCCTTATCTCACTCCAAACAATTTCTACAACATTGGGAGAGGAAGAACACTGCATGTGTGAATAATTTCCCTAATGGGTATAGAATATCCTAGCACTTATCATAATCCCTTGAAACACTCCACCGAAACAATGTCAATTAATAAATTGCATGTCTAAATTAATATATGGTAATATAACATTGTTAGAAATTGTAATAAACTGTATATTTATATATGAAATTGGATTTTGAATGAATAAATTCATTATTATTTAATGTAGTTATATAAAACACATGCACTTTTGGGTTATTTTTTATGGTTATATCCTCTATATATTTTTACTTAAATTAATAATCCTAAAATTGATATCAAAATTAGTGCACAATTACTCTCAATATTATTATATTAAGTTAAATGATAAATTCTAATTGATATAAAAATAATAAGTTATGGTTATAACCAGCATGGTAATGGACCATGATTCTCTTTTGTAAAAGATTCCAAGTGGTTTGACAACTTTGGGGTTACCCCATTAGTAATCCCAAGTTAATATTTTGAAAATAAAAACAAGAGCATACTTTTATGCATAAATTTAAAAAAAATTGATATCATGGCACAAACCATGTTCGAAAACAACCCTGTGAAAGAACAAAAATTACCCACCCTACCCTTAGGGAATACACTAGTGTGATAAGGGTGTATTAATATATATCCTAATTGAATGATTTTTTATATTTAATTTTAAATATATTTTGGAATTTATTTTCCCATATTATTAATAATTATAAAATGATTAATGAATTATTTAAAAATTATATTTACATACGAAAATTTTAAAATTGAATTTTTAGGAAGTATATATAGTTTTGATAGAGGAACCCTTATTCCTGAATTCATTATTTTTTGAAATAAATATTTTTTTATAAAATTTAAATTTTTATTTTATATCTATATAATTATAGGTGATTATATAATTTAATAAAGTCCAATGTAATTTTTAAATGAGACCAAATGTGGTAAGAATGCTAAAATTAAGAATTTTCCAGTAAATAAGGATATTTTTTTAAAATTGTAGATTAATAAATATATAAAATTATTTTGATAAATTAAATTTCAATTATTAAAATCATTACATATAAATTATCCAATGATGAATTTTTCATAATTTTCTAAGATAGTTGAATTTTAAGGTATAAATTAAATATGGTATAAATATTTTGTGTGTATTATGACATCATAATGGCCTAAAAGTTCGGTAATAAATGATATAGAAGGGATATAATAAAAAAATATCCAGTTAACCTATTAAATAATGTTTTTTATTAGTTATTTGAACAATTTTATAAACCTATAATGATATATATAAAAATAATATTATATTTTGATGATTTAAAATCAGTTTTTTATGTACGAGACTCACATACATGTCCCCAATGATATTTTTAAACATGTTTGGATCATAGGAATATAAATTATTGAATAGAAATAATATTTGTATGAATAAATATGTAAAAAAACATGTATAGTTTGCTATTTTGATTATTTTATTATATAGTGTCTAAAACCTAAGATTAAATATTAATAAAGAATTCTCATCTCTTTGTCTATAAATTCATACAAAAACCCAAATTAATCTTTACTAAGAACCCATAATGAAATAAATTCCTCTACCTATCAATATATAAATCCATATCAAGGTATTCCAATTATCAATAAGAGATCCTCCTAATCTTTAAGAAACACTCTCTCAATGAAATGGATTCTTTCCTTATCCCTTGTATTCCTAAAGTTTTATTACATCATTAATTTTATTATAAAAATAAAAATTTTGACATAAGTGTTCACACATCCATTTTACTATCCATATGATTTCCGTGTAATTAGAGACCAAGTTTCACTAACATTAAACCCTAGAATGAGTATTTATGTATCCCCATTATACTTCCATAATTATCCTATTAATTTTCATGCCTAACATTTGTGTTGCGAATAACTATAATATATTCCATTCAAGGGTATTAACTAATATGTATATATCATTAATTTATTGGGTACATCCAAGTATGTAACCACTAATCTATAATTTAGGGATTAAAGCTTATTTAACAAAAAAAAAATTCTAGCCTAAGCCCTATAGCCTATAGATTGTGTCTTATTTATTACATTGGCATAAGATATAAGGAATCACGTGTAGAATTATTTATTAGTTTAGTAGTATTAGTCAACAATATCCCTACAAGTGTCTTATATTAAATTTGAATAATGTTTTTTTAAGAATAACATTCTCCCTCTAGAATATTAATTCATATGAAACAAAGTACACCTAATGGATTCCTAACAAACTAACCAAATAATGGTGAGCTTAAATCCTAAATAAGGGTTATGTAAACTAATAGATACCATCAATAAATTTGGAAAAATCCATATCGAAAGGTAAATATCTGAACACATGTTCTATTTAAATTACTTTAAAATCATAATGAGATATATTAGAATCATTATGGAATGGTAACTAATGAATAAAAAATGAATTTAATTAATACACCAAGAAGGAAATGCATTCAAATATAATATCATTGTGAAAAATGTTTTGGATAATAATAAATAAATTTTGAATAAAGGAATTGATTAATTATTAGATGTCATGTTTCCCAGAAACATGATATCTTTACCAAAAAAATTAAAATATGTTTTAGAACATAGTAGGTATAGACCAATTTAGTTTTACTAACTTTGTTAATACTTTGAAGAGATTTCTTAATAATATTTAAAACTACTATTTTAAAATCATAGGGTTTTGGACAAATGAATTTATCTCATGAGAGAAAAATTTTATTTAGGGGCCTTAAATAAACATTCCCCAACCCATTTCATTCATCTCCAAAAAATTATTTATATAATAATAATTTATTTAATTCATGAACAATTTTCCTTTTCATTAAATATTTATATTCAATAAGTAATATTGATTTAAAAATATTTCACTAGATGAACAAATAACATTCAATGTTAACACCATATGCGGAAAATTTTACACGGCTTATGAAATAATCATATAAATCACACAATAATATGGAAATTTAAGATAAATTTCAATTATAATGGAAAATTATTACAATATAGTTACTGTCTCAAGAGAATGTTAACAATCACAAAAGAATGTGAGACTTCACAATAACTTTTACAACAAGGAAATTTTGAATTCAATTTTAATTTGATGAAATAATTAAAATTAAAATATAAATTAAAATTATGAATGAATTATTAATTATATTACATGTCATAGTGTCTGTATATACACCTTATAAAATAATATAGGTGCATGATTTTACGTACGTCTCATAGAAGAAAAATTGAGGGAAAATCCCTTACCATAGTATTACTTTTGGTTCAACGTGATATAAATTTAGGTATAATGGAATTATATATATTATTAACATATTAAAATATATATATTAATAATTATAATATAATATTTTATCATTTTATAACATCTTATTACGAGTTCATTAAAAATACTCTAATATTTTCATTTTTTTGGATGTTAATTTCCCTGTTTTCTCTTATGTGTTTCGTCATTAAAGATCATGTTCCTGAACTTATTATATAGTAATATTACATCTTTAATAATATTCATGAAATAATTATCATATTTTTACATCAATTAAATTTTTAACAAAAATCATTTTTGCTCGTTATGAATAATATTGTAAGTTATATTCTTTGTGATGATAGGTCATACATACATATCAGTCACATTTCCATTTTTCAATGATCATTATAAAAAGGTGGTATATGAAATTATACCTTTACATAATAATAATAATAATATCATATATACCATATTATACACTTATATATATCTTCCATTTGGTGTAGTGATGAATAGAGAGTCACATCACTTTTTGAAGGTGGTAGTACACACATGAACTAATAATGTTATCATCTTTTGCGAGTGAAAAAGAAAAATAAATGATATATATTATCCTTCAAAAATTATAAATATGTAATTCATATCATAATTATTAAATTTATATAACATTTAATTATTAACTTTATCTTTATCTCCTTCCGTGTAAAGCCTTAGTAAAAGACGAGTCACATCGCTTCATGGGGTGATAGTCTGCAAGACATAGAAGCGATGTTATCATATCTCATATAGAATGGAAGGTACAAAAATATATGTTATAGTGACACCAGTGGTATAACTATGTTATTAATATCATATATATATATATATATAATCTTTATATCCATAATAAATTCCATCCTTGAGAACTATAAATAGTAAAATGAACGACATCATTTCATGAGGTGGTAGTCCTTTGTACACACAAATAACGACTTCAATACCCATTTGATGAGAATGGAGATGGTAGATGATTGTCTTATTACAAAAACATACAATTATATACATGATATTTTTGTATAATATCATCATGGTTTTATAAAAACATAATGAGGTGGGGGAGAAGAAATATATATATATATGCTCATTGAAGAACATTACATTGTTTTTAGTTATCCATATTTTGTTTTAACTAAATCATTTAAGGATTCACTTTTTAATATAAAAGGATTATAAGATATTGGGAGAGATGTTGGGAAGTTATTTTATAGGTTGTTTCTAAACCAATCTGGTTTAAAGGTTTGAAGAAGAGTGGAGCTGGATGACCTTTTATAAGTGGGGGAGAGGTGAAACAAGGTGTTTTTGAAAATAATTTAGTGAAACAACATTTTTGATATGTAAAAAGTTTCAAAAAAATTCAATTACTGAAAAAAAGATATATTTTAGCTATCATATAGTCAGAATATATTTTTTGAAAGAGTGTGTAGGTCATTTTGATCGTAATAATTTTTGTTTAACACCCTCAAAAAAACCTTTTTACCTTAACTATAGTAATTAATTTTTACTCCATTAACTATTCATTTTAGTCCAAAAATAATTTGACTTGTTAGAAATTGTACATTATTAGTATTCCAAATATGGAATCCATATTTTCAAATTAAACTCATAGAATTGGATACAAGTATTTTTAAATTAACCTCGTAATCATGATGGGAAAGAATGTTTTTAATGTGAAATTTTTTAAATTTCTAGAATTTTCATATATCAAATTTCTATATGATAATTATTCCAACTACCTATATTAGATTAATATATATATTATTGATACAATTATACTTTCAAACAAATTAAAAATATAATTTAACATTATTTTATTAAAATGAAAAATAAATTTTCCAACTAAAATTCATTCGTTCTAACTATTACTCCAAAAATGAATCATTTTAGAAAACTATCAAAATTTCATATTAAGAAAATTATTATATTTTTATTTAAAAAATTTAGTTTAATTGTACCTACGAATTTTCTAAAATTGTTAAAATTTTGTTTTAAATTATGTGCGCAAAGTTTGACTAAACTGTCTTTAAAAAAATAATGTTTTCTCTGAAAACGATTATATTCTTTTCAAATATACTTTTTTAAATACTAATAAACAGATAATTAAAAAAAATTATATACAATATATTTTTTAATAATTTATTTAATCATATTCATATCTCCCATTATGACATCATGGAGATAAACTTATTCATAAATAAATATTTTAATATAATTTTGTTGATCACGTAAAACTAGGTATTGTGTGTAACCTGAGTTATCGAAAACCCCCATTTTTACATTTATCATAAGCTATATAATTAATTAAATAAATTTTAAAAGTAATAAATTTTAATGTGTTGGTTTGTTATATTATCTTCTAATCTATGTGTTTGATGTCACATACACTATTGAATAGAATAATATTCTTTTTGAATTTCAGGGTGTTACACACTCCAAAACTTAAATAAATATCATCCTTATAATTTAATCTTGATCTCAATAATATAGGTTTTGATATTTGAAAATAATTTTTAAAAAAAACAAATCATGAAATGGTTAATAAAAAACACTTTTAATAAGGGAAAAAATGATGTAACAATATCATCTCGAATACAACAGAATTAGTTCTCCAAGTAAGAGAACATAGGGGGAATATTTAAACATTGAAATTGAATAAAATAATTTACTATTATTGTTTTATTGAGATAATTCATAAAAATAATATCAGTGTTCAAGGGAAATTTAGAGTCTATAAATCCATAAATATGAGGCTATCTAAAAAACTATTGGGTTAATCAAGTATTAATGTAATATGATAAATTTTGTTTTTCATGATTATTCTCAAAACCTTGATGAATTCATTTAATATATATAAATATAATTAAATATATATACTCTATATGATTCTAATTTATAGGTGAAATTTCAACTTTTTTTTGTTCTTCAATCAGTTTCAAATTCAAACTTTACTCGATGACATAAATTACCAAATATTATTTTTATGCCCAATGAACTAAAATTAACATTTAACAGTTCCTAAGATCCATAAAATAGTGACAAGTGTTTTCCCGTATCTCCAAATATTTTCAGAAAATATTGTAATAAAAAATCATCCAATATGTATAAATTTATATATAGTGATGTAATACATTTTTCTATAAACCCCTATCCAAATTTAAACTTCAACCATTTTATAAATGGTTAACGTTATGGAACATCCAATATATTAAGATCCACATATTTATAAATAGGTTCATTAGGTTTAAAAAATTGAAAATCATGAATACCCAAAACAGCAAGGATTATATCATAATAATCACATACAAAATATGTGAGTAAATTTATTATTTATTCTCTTGGAACAATGTAATGACCATAATTACTTGAAAACATGAATTCTTCTTTACTCCTAAATTAGAACACATTTTTTTATATATTACTTAAATATAAAAATGATTTAAACTCCATAGTGCAGAAACCACTTTTTCAGAAAATCACTAATCTGTTCCAAGGTAGTCTAACACTATCCAATTTAGGTTATAATTATTAGACATCATATAATCCTAACACCATTATCTCAACATTAGGAACATATTAATTGTTATATTTCCATCAATTACTTTTTCCACGAAGTTCAAACATCCAATAAATCCTTTTTCTTGTTCATAGGTCCCATTCAATCGATGTGCAAAAAACCGTAATGAAATAATAGTCTAGTAAAATAATTATATATTTTCAGAATATCATTAATAACATAATTTTACAACATTTATTTTTTTATCTAAATATAGATTCACCTTAATCATTCAACTTTGGTTGAATAAATATATTAAACCTGACCATGATCCCTTAGCTTCTTTCTAAGGTATATTACATTGACACATGGGGCCTTTATTTTAATAGTTCCACATTTCTATAAAATTGAAGCTTTGTAAAACGGAAATTTTTTTATTTCCCTTCCAATCATAAGAATTGTGGTGTTTCTCTCCACACATGTAGAAAACACACATTCCTTTTATGAAAGTACTTGGGTGGTTCTTTCAACAATTATCACATTTGGGGAAAACCTTATTTCCCTTATTTCCATTTTCCATATTTTTCTATTTGTCCTATTATTGTCATACATCCCTATGAGTACATAATACATGGTTAAATTTATCTAAGTATTTTTAATAAATGATTTTATTTCCCTATATAATGAAAATGTTTTGGAGAATATTTAACTTTGAAAGATTGAATTAAAACTATCAATGAAATGATCATTATTACTCATTAGATTACATGAATTAGTCCAGTTCCTAATCAATAATCTAGGGGACTCTTCTAAATGATTCCATTCACCAGGTTAGATCATGTCATTAAAAAACATAATGTATAATCCCAAAAATTAGTGAAATAATTAATATAAATTAAAAAATATTGAATTGCTAATCACATAATCATATAAATGATTAATATGGTAATATCATTAGTTTATAATAATTCATAATAGTTTATAAATAAAATTATAATTTTACCAATCATATCTTTACGTGTTTCAATTGAGACGCACAATAAGGACTATTTTTATGCCCTAGGTGATGATAGGGTCAATCCCAATACACCCCTTTAAGATTTATCACCCCTATGTATATCTATTCCAAAACCATGTCTATTTGTAGTATCCCAATAGGTATGTATTTTAATATTAACCCACATAGGTCATACTTTAAAAAAATAGGATGTATTTCTATAGTTATACTCATAGTCAAGCAAAGGGTTATGACCCTAATCTATTTTTTCCAAAATATAGTTCCCAAGGTTCCACTAAAAATCATCTGATACCAATTGTAGTGACCAAAACCCCAGTATTCTCGATACAATGTTTTTTACAACATTGGAATTAGATACAAGGAATAACATCCTAAAGGCCAAAATAATTTTGTAGTCTGGGTAAACTGGACACATACATGAGTATTACATTACATTTGAATAAAAAATTACATTAATTTTTTATATAAATATTTCATTATTTCATATATAATATCCATTCTTATCATACATATTACACATTATGGATTCCTGATAGAAGATAAATAAAATAAAGGTGAGCTCAATTGCTCAGAAATCATTATGTACACTGGATTCTATCATGAATAATTAATGAATAATAAATAAGTAAAGGAAAATAACTGAACAAAAATTCCATTTAAATAACATGAATATATTTATGAGGTAAAGAATTACGAATATAAAATTTTAAACAACTAAAAACAAAATAAATTTAATCAATATAATAAGAATTTATTGAATTGGGAGAAGATATTATGGGGAAAATTACTTAGAGTATAATAATTAAATTCTTAATAATGGAAATTCTTAATTATTAGACATCATGTTTCCCATGTACATGACACCATTATAGTAAACTCCATTGAAATTTTTTTAGAACACCAAAGATAAAAATTGATCAATGTTTTCAAATATATTAAAATGGTCAATACCGTTCACAATGTTTTTTAAATCTACTTGTTATAAACTCATAGGGTTGGACTAAATGATTTTGTCTCATGAGACTATCGATGAATTGATGGTATTTATATAAATATCCCCCAACCAGTGTAATTCATGTCCCAAAAATTACTCATATATCGAATAATCAATTTAATTCATGAAAACAATGAATTATCTATAAATATCCATATTGATTATGAAATAAATAGGTTTCCATATTTTTCCAAATTAGAAAATATAATTCAATGTAAAACCCTCTATTAGAAATGGTATATGATTTAGTAAATAATAATATCAATCACAAAATAATATTTAAATTTAATAGATCTATAATTCTATTTGAAAATGATTACAATAGAGTGATTGTATCAAGAGAATGTTAATAATCACAAAATAAAGTGAGATTTCATAATTACTATTACTACTTTATCATTTTCATGTAAAATCTACTTGGGAGAAAGAAATCATCTTGAAACATAAAATTCCACTAATTATTATATTTTCATGATATTACGTGTCATATGATCTATATATACACCTTGTGATAGAATACTACTGCATAATATAACTTACATCTAAAATAAAGAAATGTAAGGAAAAAATCCAATACCCCATACTTCCTTTAGGTTGAATGTGATTTAAACTCTAGTTTATTTTTTTAAAAGATATTAAATTATTAATGATCCATAGTACTTATTATAATATCATATGTGATCCCTTTAAAAAAATATTACCCCGTCATTAATAATATTTTATTATCTTTATTGTTTCTAGAGTTAATTGCTTTTTTTTCTCAATTGTTATTAATCATATAAAATATGGTTATTTTAGATATTGTATTTTTATATCATATCTATAATAATAATATAATAATTATCATATTTGTACATAAATTTTTACTTTGAAAACAAATAATTATTGTTGTTTAGGAAAAATGACGTATTTTAAGACAAAGGGGATGAGGGGACGTATGTATACATTAATAACATTTCAAATTTTCATTTATAATTATTGAAATGAGTTAAGTAATGGTTTAAGATTACATACAAAATAGTATAATATAAAACATATTATTTACTTATTTATATCCATTATGTTTTTTGGTGATGAAAATAGAGTCACATCGCTTCGTGAAAGCGGTAGTCCACACACACATGAACGATGGTATCATTATTACATGAGTGAAAAGGATATAAATAAAAGGATATATATTATCATTCTAGAATGATAAATATTTCTTTAATATCATAATAATTTAATTAATATTAAAATTATGAATAAAATTTTTCTTTATCACATCTCATGTGAAGTGTTAGTTAAATAAGAATCACATGTGCTCGTGAGGGGGTAGTCTATTGTACACATGAGTGACATTAGTATTTATCCAATGAAATGGTAGGTAAAAATATACATTTGATATAGTGACTCTAGTTGTATAACTATGTTATAAATAATATATTCAAATAAATACTTATATATTTAAATTAATCATCAAACCAAACCATTATTGGTGGAAATGAAAAAACAAACAACATCGGTTCACGAGGTGGTTGTACGCTGAGGACACAAATGATGATTTTGTACCATATTTGAAGGAATACGTGATTAATATATGTCCTGAAATTATTATAAAACCATTCTAGTATATCTAATATAGTGAGGTTATTATATCATCATGATTTAATAAAAATTTAAGGTGGTGGAGAAAGAAGTAAAATAAACTTACTCATTGAAGAACATTAACTATTTTTAAAGTATCTTCTATAGGTTTTCACTAAATCCATAAAATCATGTATTTATAACAAATATATGGCTTCTAGGATGAGGATAAATATTCTTGGAAGTGTTTATGGAATGTAATGTCCTAAAAATGTGTTTTTATGGTGTGAAGATGTGGGGAGATGGGTATCCTTTTATAAGAGGGGTAAATGATACACATGGTATTTATTACAAGAATTGAGTGGTCCCGTGTTTTTCACATGTCAGATGTTTAAAAAATAGACAATAAAAGGACCTTATAGTGTAATTTCTTTCCTTCTATAAACATATAGTTGTAATGGTTAGACTACGTCTAGACCATAGTTTCTTGAAAAGATTATGATCCATTTTTACCCTTATAATTTTATTTTAACCACCAATAAACCCATTTTTTCATTGACCATGATAAATAATTTTTACTGAATTCACAATTAATAGTTTTCCTATATTAATTTCACTATATTAGACTATACAAATTTCTCTGGTTCCAAATATTGAATCGATTTATCCTATTTAAATTCAAAAAATTATTTTTTTAAAATTAACCCTGTAGGAATGATTAGAAGGTGAGTTTTTAATGTTAAAATGGTAAAACGTTTACAATGCTTTTACATCTTAATTGAATATGAAAATTATTTAAAAGATCATAATTGGATTATTATATATATTATTTAATTTAATTTATTTAAATAAAAGAATAATTCAATTTAACATTATAAATTATTTAAACAAAAAATAAAATATTCAACTAAAATTTAGTATTTTTCATTACTTATCAAAAAATGAAACATATTAGAAAAATATAAAAAATTCACCCTAAGATAATTTTTTTTTTCAAAAATAAAAAATTTCTTTTTTTCATATAAATTATCTAAAACATTTCAAAATTAGTATTAAATTATGTATACAAATCTTGACTGATCTATATTTTCGAAAAAAATAATGTTTATTACAAAACATTTTTTTATTTTAAATTATACTTTTTTATTACTAATCCATAGATAATTATTAAATATTAACAAAATTTATTTTGTCATTTTTTAATTATTAATATTAACAACATCCATTCGAATGTATAAGAGATAAATAACAAATTTCTTAATAATAATACAAGTATATTGTTTTTTGGTAGAAGCCAGCCTTTCATGTAACAAAACCTATTAAGGGAATCGTTTTTTCATGTATCGTATACTATAGAATAAATTATATTCATTCTTCAAAATAATATTATAAAGTATTCAATTGTTATATTCTCTTCTAATTTAGGTGTTGGTTGTCACATACTCTATAGAATTAAATTTTATTCATTTATAATTTTGGGGTGTTTCATTCCAATGTTATAAGATCTTTGTAGCACATAAATTTATACACATGATATAAATGTGATAGGTAACCCTATAATTATATATCACTTTAATTCATTTTGTGATGTTTTTATCCCCTGAGATACCATGTATAGTGCATCATTAGTTTCTCTTATAATGCTATTTTATGATGTATTTGTGGTTATCATTGACATAGTATTATGATGTCATATTTTATATTGATTTTACATTCCTGTGTTACATTGATTTAAACGTCATATATCATTATTCTATGTTCTTATATATGATTCTCATCCCTTTTTTTATCCATGTTCACTAACACATATTACATTCATCATTTTATTAATTCACTATTTCCTAACTGGAAATTATATATCACCTATTTTTCATTTACATCCCTAGGTTAATCTATTCAATTTTGGAAGTGAAATGGAATTTTGTGAGAATTTTACAGTATTTTAATAATCTTGTTTAATTGATATTTCATATCACTGTTCTATTTATCAAATTAAAAAATACATATGGCCTCCCAATACATTTGTAATGTATTATGTGTATCTTATGTAATCAATCATGAATTGATTTTTTAAAATGATATGGGTTTTTATAGTATTTATTATAAAAATGTATTGATATTTTAAGGTTTAAGGATATATAAAAATATTGAAATACTTAGGGATATAATTAATCATAAGAAAAGATCCTAAAATTTTGGTAATATATAGAGTTATTTGATTCCATAAAATAAAATCCAAATCTGGATATTGTAAGTGCATATAACCCTATAATAGTTTGTCTAGGGATAATAACCCAAAAAAGCTGCTTTTGGAATTTACATAAATATAACCTAGAGTTTCAAAAATTGGAATTTTTTTAGACATGGTTTGATACTCCTAAATTATGTGATTTATAAAAAAAATTAATCACTTTATGAACCATTATGAAGGAAAAAAACTACCACAAAATGTTATAGATCATGGGTAACAGAGACTAGATTATAGAAATTAATAGGATGATGATTGTATGTAATTTAAGAGTTATCCATTAAATGAACCTGATTTCTGAATAATATTTTTAATAGTTTCAAATTATTTATCAGTAAATGTATTTTGTATGGGGTTAACAATTTTAACCAGAAAATATAGGGAATAGTTAGATTATCATCTATAAACATCAATGCCTTATGTGACTATGGTTCAATGTATTCCTTTAAACTAAAAAATAATAGAATGAATATTATAAAACCTCATCAAAACATATAATTTGTTTTATCTATGTATATATAATATGGGTAAATTATTTCATTCAAATAATTTAAATCATCCCATGTTGATATTTGAAGGCTTCATTTCCCAGAAAACATTTTGATACTCCCTTTAGTATAATTTCATGCAATTCATGGAATGGATTAAATTTACATGTATAGATCGAAAATAAATTACTAGGGATAGTTAATAAAAATCTATATTAAGAATCAATCACTGATTCTATACATGTTCAGAGATGAGGATGACTCTCCTTTGGAATCATCAACTCCAGCATGGGTAATGCTTCCTTTAAGGTGTGGTGTAATTTTATCAAAATTTCGTACATCAATTTTTGTGTAAGTATTCTTGATTTTTGAAATTGGTTATATAATTAATAATTATTGAATATGTAAAATAATTTATGAATCTGGTTTCCATTTAATATTTTAATCAAAAAAAATTTGGGTGATCAATTTGTTTTCTTTTTGGTGTTATTGTTTATATCATATTACAAATTTTTGAGTTTTTTAATGAATTTCAATTGAGAGTTTCAATGATGATTAATGAAAAAATATATATTTATTTTAGATCTTCATTGAAACATTGTGAAATGGATGAAGAGTTCATCAGTGCTCTAGTATTGAACATGCAGTTACTATTTTCTCAATGTTTAGAAAATATTCCATTATATTAGAATGATTATACATACATTAGGATCAAACACATGTTAAAATGGAATGATCTTGTTTCTTCCCAGTGTGGAAATATGTTAGATCAACCACAAGGATAATGGTAATGACTATAAGGTAAATGGTCTTGTGACCATAAGATATGACCATCAATTGAAATTATAGAAATTAATGAAAAATCAACATAAAATTTTGTAAATAGTATATCAGCCACATAAAAATCTGAGATACAGTAAGTCTATTAGGATCGACAGTTCCTAATAATAAATTAACAAAGTAAAAGGTAAATTTGTTTCATAAAAATTAGGGATCTCTACATAACCCTCTACATGGTTGGAAACCTCGATCGACCATGCGATTGTGATAGCCCATGAAAATTCAAAAAAACAATGTTCCAACCCAAAATGATATTTAAGTTGAAGATAACGGATCCCACAATCCACAACCAAATCATTTCTTGAAAAAACTATTATCTAAGCTCACCTAAGTGTGATATGATGATACTAGATTGAAAAAACCCAACACTAACACTATTGAATGTGTAATCCCCACTTAAATATGGTCGTTAACTGAGAAGAATCCAAGGATGAAAATTCAAATTCACTCTAAGTATCTGAAGTGATATAAGCTGATGCATCTTATTTAGAAGACCAAATGTTATTCCAATATTCCATTAATTCTGAGTTGATCGACTATTGAATAACCTTTATCAAAATACTATATTTAATAATTATTTTTCACCTCCATTGATCTCCAATAGAAACATTTTTTAAACATATTCTAGATTTTATAAATAATTGATCATCCAATGTGACAAACCATAACCAATGGTAGGAAATATCACTTGAGAAGATTCCCTATTATGTTTCGGGAAAACATTTATAATGTAAAGAATTGATGTCATCAAAATGATGATATAGGGTTTATTTTGAGTCAATTACACCTTCAAACCAGGACCAATTTATGAAGCCTAAAAATCAAGGCCTAATCCGATACGGACTAGGCCTGTGAAATAATTTCAGTCCAGACTTGGTATATGGAATGCTATTAATAAAAAATTTTGGGAAGGGGTTTGTTTCCATAGAAATGGTACAAAGAATTATTTCATGGGAAATATATTCCTTCACAAGGATGATATTGTGCTCTCCTAACCCAAATAATATAGACCTTCAAGTTACACATTTGGAGGAAATCCATGAATTGAATGTGGACTCTGATTTTTAGGGGAGAATCAGGTATGCATTGTTGGTTAGAAAAGGGATTCATTCCTATTAATGAGAATGACTGAAATGATAAATAATGTTTATTTTATCTATATATTTTATGAAAGGAAAAAAGAAGAGTATTTCTCAGAGGTGGTGGAGGTTGATGATAGAAGGTGATGAATTGGATCAAAAATCCTGAGTAAGTACTATAACCATTACAGTTGTTTTTTAGAATTATTAAAACCTCTAAAAAGGATACTATTTATTATTCTTATTTTTCATTGTTTCATAGGTATCTCAATGACTATTTTAGATACATTATAATATTTTTTATAATGGATGGATAATCTATGATAGGGGAATATGATTGGTCTTCTAGAAACTATTGCTTCATTCGACCATCATATGTGGTTGGAAACTACCCTTTTTGTCATTGTTCAAGTAAAATATATTCTAAAATTTTCAGAACTCATGTAGAATTGGTTTTTTTGGATTAATGTTCATTTCATATAGAAATACATTTTTGGAAAGATAATTATTTTTAGAAGTAGCCTATTATAAAAAAGTGAGATGTTGTTTCTTATCAAAATCTAATTTCTTGATTTAGTGTATTAGTGGATTTTCTATTTAGAAACTAGTGAATACATTCACCCAATGTTTAGAAATTGAAGATAACATAATATACTCTTTTCACTAGACCCATCAACACCTATATATGAATTTAGATATAAAAAGAACAAAAAATATAATGAAAATAATGTTATCCAATAAAATTCCCATTTTCCATCTATAGACTTCTACCTGGATTACTTGTATTATATACACTAATTCTTATGTTTTTTATGATTCATGTAATTACTATGTGTTTTCTATCCACCAATTATAATACCTTAAATTAATTCCATTGTTTCATGTTTAATTTTTTCCTTACCACCCATGTGTGCCTTTATTGTGTTGCTTGGACAAACACAACACGCCTTTTTCAGAATTAATTCCTTGATAAAATCCCCTCTTCACTAATACAATAATTCTATTTTGGGATTAAAAATATTTAATTATCTTTGATCCATGTGATGAATTATGGACCAATCCAAATTTTTTAATTGATAATGGGTAAGGGAATGTGTGACCAAATAAATTAAAAACCTAATAAAAACACAAAAAATGGTGTGAATTCAAAATAATTCATCTATTGAAAATGTAGATGAATTTAAATGTGAAATAAAAAATAATTTATTTCATTATAAATCATAAAAATGTTTATAATTAAAAATCTTTAGAAGGACCATAATATTAAATAAATTTAAAATTTCAACATGGATAAAAATTTCAGATTACCAAAACATGGAAATGAACGAATATATAGAGTTATAATTTGATATTTTCAAGTGTATATTATGTGAATAAAACCATTATTAATTTGAAAGACCCATAATTAGTGAAAGTATGATATTAGGTAATCCTACTTATCTAAGATTCCATAATACAATGGATTACATAATTAAGACTCATTGAACATCATTTGGAACTTCATTGGTATAATACATCAATTTATACAAAGGGTATTGGGTATGGAATAGTTAAAATTGAGATTCCTTCTATTTTTTAAAAATGGTAATATAAATTTTTAGTTCCAAAAAATGTATGAATAAATTTTTCATTCCTGGGGAAAACTTTACAATTCTTATTTCTATAAATTTTACCAATGGTGGATAATTTTAGAGATTAGGCAAAAAATCAATAGTTTTTTAAAATATAATGGATGGGTTTCTATAAATATTGGAATAGAATAAAATGGATACATATTAACTTTAAAATTCATCAATCATCTCCAAGACTATTTAAGGAAAAATTCACTAACAATATCACACCATATCATCAAACACTGGTTGATCAGACCTCTGGGATACTTGTAGGATAAAACGATTGATGACCTCCATTTAATTTTCAACAACATGATCAAAAGTCATGGAAAATTTGTTTGTGCAGGAGAAAAATTTCTAGATATGAAACCATACCAACTCCCCATTTTTAATTTCATCAAGAAGAATTATAAATGAAAAAATCAATACATACTTAGGGATTAATTATACCACTGTGGCATGTTTATCCATTTTGGTTCTTACTATTGAATGTTTTATATACAATCCCAATTCCATGAAAATAAATTTCTACAATGTCCGGTCCTTGAATACAACTATAAAATGACCCATTCTCAAATTATTATAGCATAGGATACCATAAAAATATGTAACATTTGTAGTGTGAGAAGATAATATCAGGACATGTTTCTCCCTTGTTATCTAACAACCAACTAGAAAACAATTACAACCACAAAAAAGGTATGAGACAACTATTAATCAAGTAGAAGAAAAGTGTGTATTCCAAAATTTATTTGTATGTTCTATGGAAAAAAAGAAAACATGATATTTATGAGAAATAATAAGTATCTTGGATTAAAAATATAGAGTTAATAATTGGTTTGTTAGTTATAAATACAGAAGGTAGAGATAAGGGTAGACTAATAAGCACTACTTGGATAAATCTAAGGGATAATACCATGGTAGATAAAACAAAAAACTATTCTATAAATTCAACAAGAATATAGGAATGATTAAAAATAATCTCCCAATAAAAATATCTGTGAAACTAAAATCCAAGCAATGGAAACTACCGAATACAAAATTCTAAATAGCCCCATGAAATGGATTCTAAATACTGTTTTTCCTACTGAAATGCAGTATGAAAAATTATTAATATTAACAGAATATAAAGGAAAGAAAAGGCATGAATAATAATATGATGGGATACAAATAGTTGTGGGTAACATTTCTCAAATCATTCCATTTGTATGGAGAATAAAAAACGGTTTATTGGGATATTGAAATATTAAATTTTTAAAAATTTCTAATTAAATTAAACATTATTGTTCTCTTCTATAAGGATTTAACTCAAATACCTTATTATCTTAATTTACTTATGAAAATATGTTTCAACAATAAGTCTTTGGAATTATTTTCTATATATAATCTCATATTGGAGTGTAGTTTGGTCTTGTAGAATAATATACCTCCCAAAAATCATGATCTAGGAATATTTTTAATCTCTTACACAATTGGAGAAAGAGGTGGGAAGTTTAATTTTCTTTGTGATATTTGAGGAAGAATTAATTTTATTATAGTATTCTTTTTCTAGAACATTTGATTATGAGTTCCAAAAACTAGGAATTTTTTTAATACATGATTATTGATCTAATAGTCACCTAGATGATATGGTAGATGACTTTTTTATGGGGGTAGAAAGTTATTGTTTCATAGAGATTTTATCATTTTTATATTGAATGTGGCATAGAGGTACATATAATTCTCTGTATGCCCTATTCTTCCCCATGGTGGTATTTAACTGACGTGTTAAAGGGGATATAAATTTTTAATCATTTTGATCAGAGAGAGGAATTAAGATTTTTCAGAAAATTTAAAAAACCATACCATGAGAAAATGCTTCTAATAGATGAGATTTTGTATGATGAAGAATATACTGAAGAGGTGGGATAGGTGTTTTGAGGATGAAAAAAGAAGTCAATTCCACATCTGATTTACCTACAAAGACCATAATGGGAATTAGTTCTTCCATGGATAATGAATCATTGGATGAATTTAGTGTGGAATTCCAATAATACCTTGATAAATTATCTATAGAACACATTTTCATCCTAACTAATGAATATATATGTGAGGAATGAATTTCCTTAAACAGTACTGATAATATTTAAAATTTAAAATCTACCATTATAATGAAGCAACATGTGAATCTTGGGGACCGCGAAACAACTATCTTCCATCGATCCAAGCACCACTATATTTGTAGGTTAATCCTCTATCACCTCATTTTAAATTTTCATTTTTATTTTAGTGTTAAAAAATTCTGATCATTCTCTCATAAAAATTAGAAATAATTCTATGGGATAACCAACTGTGTGACTTGAGTATGTTTATGTCTTTCATTGGTTAGTCAATTTGTAATATTTAGTGATTGAGGCCATTATATTGCATCTATAAAATCCACATGTAACTTGTTTTTTGTTATTTCCAAAATTATTATAGTAGATATTATATAGTTTATTAATAGACCTGATTAAAAAATAATAATTAATTTGATTATTTATCTAAATTAATTAAGAATGTTAATTATTAGATTTAATTAGTTTTAGAATAAAAGAATGAACCGAAGGATGTTTTTTATAATATATTAGTCCAAAGATAACCAACTCTAATCTTATACATCACCAATATGTGAATTATATAATATGAACAAATATAGGTTTTTAATGGGATTAATAACCCTACTATATAATCCTTTTCCACAAAGTATATTGCTAACTATACTAACACTGACATTTGAATGGATATTCAGAACACAATTACAATAATGAATTTATTCTATGAGATTAATATCCAAAATGGTAATAAATTTAGCATAGGGGAATTAGAACCTAAGAAAACAAATTATAGAATGATTTTTTCTCTAAATTAATAGAAAAAATAGTTAGTCCATGTATAAAGAGAAGTAGTGTTACAAACTCAAGAAACCTGAAGAGGTATAAGAAATGTGATATGTACGGGTTCTTTATTTGGATTTATTGTTCTTGTTATGGAATTATAATTCAATGAATATATAATTCGTTACTTGAATGATCATCTAGATGATTATACATGGATCTCACGGGACATTATATATTTTATAACACTTGAAAATATCACAACACTCTTCTAGAAGAAAAATTGTGTGCGGAAAATGGGACCACTATATCATTTAGTTTGATAGCATCCAAAAACAAGTAAATATAATATATAAAATAATACAATCAAAACTATTCCCTAAATTGATAATGAAATTCCAAATAAAACTAAAAAATTATTTATGAGAGAGAAATTTATCATTCATAAAAAAATTAATTTTTTTAAGTCAAAACATAGATTCCAATTCAAACAAATTTGAATTACCATTTAAATAATTCAAATGGAAAACTTAATAAAAGTCCAAACATAATATAAAATTAATTGAAATAATTTAGTAAAATAAATCCATTAATATTGCACAGTGAATGACTGTCAATAAAAAACTATAATAATATATATATAAATATAGGAAAAACATATTTATCAATAATTTAACAAATTAAAAACTGTTTGAAAATATATAAAAATATTAATGAATAATTTAGAATTAGTTAAAATAAATAAAATAATAAGTAATTAATATTATAATATTAATTATAAAACATGAGTCATTCTTCTTTGAAATTTGATTATTAAATTAGAATAATAGTTACGAAATATTTCAAACAATTCAAAACAATTCTATTATTAAAAACAAGATAAATAATAATAATAATAATAAAAAATAACCCAAACAATTATTATACACATGTAGTAAACTAGAAATTAAAACGTAATAGATAAAAAGAATCATAAACATTATTTTGGAATATTAGAATATTTTTTAAAAATTGATGGTATTATAAAATATTACATGGATGTAGAAAGTTGTTTCTAAAATCAGTATTCAAAACATTGGATTTACCAATGATATTCTAACATTATGGTGAATAATTGTACTACAATTTAACTATGGTGATATTTCTACCTTTTAACCAAGAGTACTACCAATATAAAAACATAGAATCGATGCAACCATTTCATTGGTACTATCGCTCATTGAGACAATGTACCTTTAAAGAGAGAAACATTACAACCATTCCTTGAACCAGATGTAGATTCTACCATTGGAGTACAAATGACCATCCATCACATACATTAGTAAAATATACCATTTTTTCTGATTATATCTACAATTTATTCAATAAATTATTTCTATCTATAGGGATCTATGATTTTTGAAGATAAGGGAGATCTACTACTTGAACCTTGGTAGAATATACAATTTCTATTTGAAGGGAGTTAATAACATATTTTGGAGGTTTTTAACATAACACTAAGTCACCACTATAGTCAAGAGATTTTGTGGTGATATCATGCTAATATCCTCTTATTGTCAAAGAGATAAATTAAGGAGCTTCCACGTGAACATAAAGGAGTAGCACTAGGAAAATAATTTAGAAAGTTGGATGGAAATTCATGTTACCCTCACGAATGAAAATGAAGGCTGATTAGCCTCCAATTCTATTATATAAGAATGAGATACATGTCTAGTATGATAGTTCCATGAGTGGAGTAAGTAGTTGGAGGTAGGATATAATTTATATTATATCATTTTATGAAAATGATTAAAAACATATGATTCTGAGAAATTTGAGATTATCTAAACTTCTAATTCAGGTGTTCTTTTAGTTAACAGAAACGATGATAGTTTCGAGGAAATTACAAATAAGTAATAAGAACTCCAATATGAAATTTATATTAAGATATATCAAAAAAATATTGAAATATATTGAATAAAATCTTCAGGAAAATAAATGGAATGTTTTATATATTTGAATTTATTTATGACATATAATTTGTTATCTATTTTTATTTTGGTAAATTAAATGAAAAAACTAATTTATATCAAATTAAATAAATATTAAATGATTATTATGTATATAAATAGGGATATTACCGAAAAATAATTTCCAATTTTTTAAATTCCATATTTCCAGAACTATTTTTTAAACATTAGTTAATTTTTAGAGAATTAAAACAAAAATTATAGACATCAATTTAGTTTAATTTCACGTAAATAAATCTATTAGATATCCCACAAAACATGTTACAAGATAATATGATCTATATGAAACATGATGAAATATAAAAAACTATAACTATAAAATACTACAAACTGAAAAATATTGTTCAAATAAAAGATATGAAGTATTTTTAGGAAAAATGATAACATTCTATAGATTGATTTATACTTTATAATTTTTAAATATACTGAAAATATGTTTATTATATATCATATGAAATAGAAATTATAATATTCCAATCACTATAAATCGTGATATAATAAAAAGGTTGTAATAGATTAAATGTAACTTCCACATAAAATAATTAGAGGTTTTGGAGTGTTGACATACATAAATCAAACACATGTAAGAAAACTATACTGAAATACATAAAAAAACATGAAACCAAAATATTAATCCATGATAATAATAATAAGTAAGGATGAACCCAAACACAATGGAGGTAGTTTGAGTGGAATTTATTAAGTTTCTTAATGGTAGAATAACATTTGTCATTTTCAAAAGTCTATGGGTTTTTCCATCACAATTTTTCACTTACATGGGAGGTTTTAAAATTGATATTACTAAAAATGAATGAAAAATAATTTTTGTATAGAAACCAATAGCATATTTTTCATTTATTTAAGATATTAACACTTCCAAAATAAAATATCATTTCCCAATAATATTTCTAGAAGAGATGATTAAGTGGTTTGCAGGGAAAAAAATATTCAACATTATAGATGTATTTTTGGTTTACAATTTGTTTCTCATGTCCTCAATTTACTAATAAAAAATCACCTTCACCATTCCATATGGGAAATGTTCTTATAGGATAATCCCTTTATTTTGTGTAGTGCTTATACAACCTTTCAAAATTGTATGATGGATATATTTTATGATGTGATTGATAGATTTTATGAAGTATTCATGGAAGGTTTTTCCATATTATGTTCTTATTTTTAGGGTTTTATGATAATTATGGAAACATGTATAATTTTTTTTGAATAGATGCCATATTTTAAATTATATGAATTGATAGATCATAGTAACTGGAAAAAAAATTATGTCACATGTTCACCAATAATGGGTTTGAGTTTCTAAACCATATAATTTTTATGATCCAAAAGATCCCACCAAATAAAAAATGTTAAGGGAACTAGGATATTTTTATGAAATGATTGATTTTGTAATATAATAATAAATTATTTTAATAAAACATGTAAGATACTATGTTCTCTTCTTATTATTTAAAAACTATTTTTTTATGAGGAATGTTTATACTCCAATCATTTTCATTATAAAATTATATTTTATTCACCCATGATCACTTACACTAATTAGAAACATTTTTATTCAAGTAACATGTGTTTCTATTGACATATAAATATAATATTTTTTTTGAGGATATATATGAATCTATATGTAGTTTACTATTACAGAAAAATGTTTGAGGTGGAATGATGGAATTAAACAAAAATGAATAATAAATTTTTCACATTTGATTTTTTCTTTTATAATAACTTATGAAATAATATATATGATTCAAAAACATTATCTCTTAATGTCATTCAGCTATTAATTATAATTTTTCAATGAAAGTGTACATACTTAAATTAACGATGTGGGTTAAATATTTACAATAATTTTCAATGGAAATCATTGATAAAAATAAGGCTAGTAATATTGTGTATGATAATTTTTATAGGGTTCTGAATACTAAAAATAAAATCCTATAGGCCATAAAAACATTATTTTCATATGAAAATATTGTTGATATTTTTTGTAGAATACTTCCTTTGTTTTCTTATTTCATTAAATCAATAACAAATAAAATTATGATTGAGGAATCTACTTAAAACATTAATAAGAAGTTTATTTTAGAGATTTTAATTTCTTGGATGATCCATTGTTTTTTAGAAGATGTTATAATAGAATTTTTAGGATATTTGTGCTTTAGGATGAGATGTTTCCTATTCTTGAGGGTTATTTTTTCACATCATTGGGAGGACAACATGATAGTGATAGAACTATACAAAAAGGTTTTACAATCTAGTTTGTTTTAGCCAATCACATTAAGAATTATTAAATATATTTTTTTTGGAATATTATAAATGACCAAAACATGGTAACATTGGAGCTAAAAAAGATATTCCTCAAAGGGTATTTATGAGATATAAATTTTTCTTATATGGAAGATGGATTTTATGTGGCCTTTTCTTTCCTCCTATGAAAATTAATATATCTTGGTTTCTGTTGAATATTTCAAAAAGTGGGGTGAGGTAGTAAAATTTTCAAAAAAAAACTATACTTGTAGTGTGGTTAAATTCATTTATAATAACATCTTCTAATTTTTTTATGTGACCAAGTATTTCAGTACAAAATGGATCTCACTTTAAAAAGATTAATTTCAATTATTTGATGGAAATGTATGGATGTGTGCACAAAATCTGTACAACCCATAATTTACTATCAAGGGGAAAGGCTAAATTATATAATAATTATTTTAAATGTATCATAGAGAAAATGGTGAGAACATAAAATAAATATTCGTCATTAATTTTGGATGATTCATTCTTGGATTATAGGTCATATTTTAATGATATAAAAGGTATGAATCCATATATAATTCTTTTGAGAATGAATTTTAATTTTCATATGAATATAAATAATTCATTATTTTTTAAAATAAACACATTGAATATTTATTTTATGTTTTTTGGATAATAAAGTTTGAATTATTTGAGTGAATGTGATGAAATCAAGAGAGAATATTTTAATAATGATTCTATCTTTAAGGAATGAAAATGTTTTTAATTATTATTTAATTCGAAATAGGAACATAAAAAGTAGTTTAAAAGGTGATACTTTTCATTTCTAGGGTTATTTTGTGTCCTTGTAAACATAGATCCTAGTGGTGTAGCCCATTCCCAATTCTGATGGAGTTTCTAAATAGGGAAATTGAGTTATTTTGGGAAGATAACATTCTATTAATGGGTAGTGAGAAAATATTGAATTATTTCATCAAGGGGAAGTTGAAGGGATTATCTAGAATATTCTTTTTTAAGATATGATCCATTTTATAAGTTCAATTGAAAAACTCTAAAATTGGTGCTTCAAGGGAGTTAATCCATGGTTTAATGTTTTTCTTTCATTATTTTTTATTTTCTTGAATTACATTTACATTTGTTATTGTCATCATGATTATAATACAGTTAATCTTTTAGAATAAGATGAACCTGATACAAAATTCAATGGATAAATACATATATTGAGAAACAAATAAAAAATCAGAAACATGATGAAAATACCTCAATGAAAAATCCTGTATAATCCTTATATGGTTCTTTTATTTATAGTATTTTTTATTATAAATTTTATTTTTTATTATTTTTCATTTCAATATGAGATTAAAATTATATAAATATGTTTAATATTTTAAAAACTAAGAGATTACCTTGGAAAAAACACTAATAATAAATCCCCATAATTAAGGTAGTACGGTTTTTAATTTCAAAAATTTATTATTCTTCCATATCATGTTACATAATGTATAATACTAGCTTAAGAAACAACCTATTATTATTTTAGTTCAAATATATGATATAAATTTAACCCTTGATATCTCTTAAGATGCATCTATTTTATTTTTCTACAATCTTATTTTTTAATTGATTTGAAAAAAAAATTAATGTAAAAAAATAAAATAGTAAAATCTATAAAATATTATTTTTATAGAATATGGTTGGATATGTGGAAATTTAATTTTGAAAATTCATATAGTCATATTAAAATTTTTCATCTTCAAAATTGTAAATTGGTTTTGAATCAAAATTGTGTCTTACATTTGTATTCCACATTGGGGAAAATGTTTATTTTTAAGGGTAGGGAAGATTGGATATTCTGTATGCCATATCTAAGATTAAATTATTTTTAAATCAAAAACCCCAATATTTTTTCAAAATTTGTCCATGTTTATAAATATAATAAGTATATTTTTATATAACTGGATGTTTTATAGGATATGTAAACAAGAAATCATTATGTCCTTCCTAGGGGAAATTTTGATAAATCTGTTTGAGGGACTTCAATGAGTATAATTTTTTATGGATTGTGGGATTATTGATCGATGTTATCCACTTACATATAGATATATTATTTTAAAACATCGAAGACAAAGTTTTATATGATATATTCTTCTAGAATTATAACTATTACCTGTAAAATAATTAGTGTCATTATTATCTATGTCAATTATCCATAGTAAAATCGAATAAATTTGAGGGGGAACTCTATTGAGTGCAATATAAATCAATTGAATATGGATTAAAATTGTCAAATAGGGTCTCCTTATGAGTCTCTAAGGAAAGGAATATAGGTAATATCCTAAAACTATATCCAAATTAAATACTTTTTTCATAGTTATGTGCATAAATTAATGTTTGATAAAAAATCCAATAAAATTTCTGACCTAAAAATGATCTCATTATTCTTGTGTGGAATATACAACCCAAATGATGAAGGTAAAATTTACTTAAATGTAAATATTTTTATTTATATCAACAATTTATAAATTTAATGTTCTATTTGAAGAACCTATGCGAGAGTGAAATCTACATGTTCTTATTATTATAGATTTAATTGTATATAATTCCCTATGGTGTTTATACATTGTACTAGATCATGATCTATTTTTGAAATTATGATGTTTTTAGAATTCATATAGGATGAATTAAATTTTTTTTTCAATGAAGGATTCGATGATTTTATTTAATATAGTAATATGCAGGTGAACATTGGCAGTATTAAAATCATTTTTTCATATAGTTCATTATAAATAAATAATTTAACACGTGGAATTTATCAGGGGTGAAATTGATTTTGTGTGGGGGAGTTTCATGTGTATTTATTTAGTCACACTTTTACACGTCTATTTTTTGAAATAGATGTTTTTTTGTTCATTAAATTGATCATTTAAGGAAGTATATTTGAATTTGTATCATATTTTGTTGATTTTTTGTTCATTGAATATTGTAATAGAAATTTCTATATTTTGGTGATCAATTAGTAAAATTTACTAGTGAACGTATTTATGACATCTTTAATCTATTTTATTTTTTTAATGAATTTAATTCCTGAAATTCATTGATGATTTATTTAAATATTATTTTTTATTTGGAACCATGGTAAATGTTTGAAAAATGGATGAAGCAGAAATAAGTGTAATAGGATTGACCATGAAACATTTGTTTTCTAAATGAAGATAGAAAATGAAAATATTTTGGAGGGATAGTACATGTATCAGGGTCAATTTTATGTGAAAATGTATAGGTTGTTCATCTACCAAGTGGTGTCATGTTTTGGATTCGCATCAAGGATAATGGTAAAGAGAATAATATCATGGGAAAAGTGATCATGCGAGTTCTCATTTACAATAACTATAGAGAATAATTCAAGCATTTCCCCAAATTTTAAAAAAATCATCGACTATATGACTATATAAGCTACTATAAGGAAAAAAAGATCAATGAAATCTACTCGGAAATTGGAAAATGGAAAAGGTATATTATTTACAAAAAAATATGGGGATAATTCACATAACTCTTCACAATTTTTCACCAAAATCGAAAGTGATCCAACACTAGCCTAAGAACATATGAAAACTAAAACCTGACCCAGAACAGATATTTTAATTGAAGTTAACTAATAGCACCATAATATATATAATAAATTTTTTAAACTACAACATTTGAGATCGAAATTCAAGATTTCATATGGTGAGGAATATGACATCGTGGATGTCACCTCTGTTGAAAATAGACTCCCCAGTTAAATATGGTTAAAAAATATAAAAAACATAAGGAAAATAGGAAAACCCGAGTACCATAATATGAAATGATATTATTCAATATCTCATATTGATAAACCCAATCACTATGCATAGATTCATTGAAATATGATGAGAAAATACTATTTAAGGATTCAAAATTACACTATATAATGATGACTAATTATACACCACCCTAATCACTGAGAACATTATTTTTGAAGCCTAACTAGTTTAACATATGTAATAAAAAATGTATGGAGTGAAACCTAGACATGGTATAAGAAATAATTCTTAAGAAGGCACCTTCATCAATCCTATAGTGTCTCTGACACATAAGTCTTGGAATTCAGTAGAAAATATGATAGTGGAAAGAGTATGAGTTTTTGAAAACATCAAAGTAGTCCCAATTTCTAATTCCTCATAATCAAGGACCAATCCTTTCCATCTCATGCCCATGAACGAATTTGAGTACACATGTTTCATGGGAAACACTACACTTTACAACTATAAATAATGGGATTGTCTCCCCTATAGCAATAAAGACCCGGAAAATGGGAGGAAAAATACCCTTCCATGGAAGATTGAACCCTATCCATCAAAATACAAATAGGGGGATCCATTAAATGGGAGTGGGAAATAATTTTGAGGGGTAAATAAAGTATGCATGGTTGATTATAAGAGGAATATATTACTATCAGTGATAATTTTTTAAAGGGTAAATAATATATATTATATATATATATATCTAAAGAAAGTAAAAAAAGTATTGGATGACTCTGGTGGGATGGAGATAAACAAAAACTTGTGAGAAGTATGATCAACATGATAAAGTATGGATCCATATAATTCTAACAATTTTTTAGGTTGTTTAGAAGTTCACACCAAGGGATCAATCATTTTTATTATATCCATTATTTTTATAAAAAAGTAGATATTTCTTATAGTGGTTGGATGAACCAAAATTGGATAATGTGACCCAAATGATAGAATATTTTAATTTTTTCATATCATTATGTGTAATATGAAAGTAACATTTTATCATCTTTCTGAAATTTTACATCATTAAATTACTGGAACTATGTGACAATTAGTTTATTTTTTTTTCCTGTATCTATTTTTCCTCAAGAAATCCATTTCAAAAAAGGAAAGTATATGAAATTATAGAACACGTGGAACAACTAAGATATTTATTTGTAATCTTACTCTTGTTTTTGAACTGAATAGATTATACAATTTTTTCATTAAGAAACTAGAGGGTCTATTAATCTTTGATTATTCATTTGAGATAATTTTCTAGTCTCTTTTGTCATGCGCCATCAACACTTGTGGTTTATTTAATATAAAGAAATCATAAAAAATATATAAGAAAGTAAAAACCGTCCAATTAAGTTCACATGTTCCATCTATATAGTTCATATTTTCTTACATATTTTTCTCTAGAATCCTTCTTGTATTGTTGATTTTTCAACTAATTCCTTAGTTTATTCACTCCATAAATTTCATAACCCTCATTTATGTCCATCTTTTTAGTTTTATCTTTTTTCTATCATTATTTTTACCTTATTTTGATACAAGGTCACATAGAAGCCACATCCCTTTAGATTGACCCCTATTCAATACTACACTATTATTATGTAGGGTTTATAATAATTTACTTTCTTTAAAACTAATACCGATGTAGTGTCCTGACCACTTATAGGTAACATATCATTCTCAAATAATTGAAACTATTTAAATGAACACCCATGATGAAATTCCCATTGTATGTGATTATGATGATGTGATTCATGAATTATTTCTTTGTATTTATCAATGTTGAGAGGTTTATTCCTTAATAATACTTTAAAAAAATTATTTTCCAATATAAAAGACTCTATATTGAATAGAAACCATTAAACATAATGATCTATATAAACAAGTGCAAAAGGATATTGATAAATGTCTCATACACCCAATGCTTCATCGAGGGGTGTGATGATTTTTTTTATCAAAAATAAGGATGGGTCAATTCACCTTACCAATAGTTATTTTGATTTTAACAAGACCATTACAATTAATAGTTACACTCTCACGTAGGATTAAAACTTATTCTTTCAGTAATGTGGATCCAAATAAAAATCTATGGTAGAAAAATGTTTGGATATTACCATGTAATTGTGATGATGGAGGATGTCCCCAATACCAATTTTCTCATAAGGTACGGGCACTATGTGTTCATATTGATGCCATTTATACTCACTAGTGCTATTTTTATATTTATGGACATAATTAATAGAGGATTTAGGTAGTTTTTTAACAAATTTTTCAGTACTATATATAGATAACATTATTATCTACAAAGAAATCAAGTAATATAAAGATCATTTCAATGAATTATATGACAACTTAAAAAGGAAAAAGATTTTGAAAACTATAGTCAATGTGAGTTTTGTATATAACATGTAACATTCCTATGATATGTTATCAATACCAAATTGAAAATCTATTAATCCATAGTTTCCGTTGATTACTTGGGTAATATAATATAATTTTTGATAAAATTCTAATGTTCGTTAGAAACAATAACCAAACTTACAAAAATGGAAATGTTGTTTTTCAAGAATAAATAATTTGAGTATTATTTTAAATATTCAATGAATAAGATAATCACTGCACTTTTGCTCACATAACCCACACGTGGGGAATGATTTATGACCAACAACAATGTGTACAAAAAATATCATGGTTATTTACTACTATAATATTAAAAATTGATAGAATATGCCACCCACTAATTAAAGATCCTTGAGAAGAAATATCAAACACATGTTAATGAATTTCTTGTAGTTATCTAGGAATTGATGATTTTTTGAAATTATATTTATTGGGAGAAGTGGAAAATATATATGAATCATAAAATCATCAATAATATATTCACATAAAATTTTGGTAATATATGGTCAAGTGTTATGGTGGTATAATACATTAATAGATTTGTAAAATTAACAATGTGTAAGATTCTTTATTTATAAAATATTATACAACCTTATCTATGATGATAATTTAAAGGGATTAAATCTTCTTGGACATGAAACAGATTAACAAAAAAGTCATAAAATGAAATTTATCCTACTTTTTTTAAATATCAACCCAACCATCAATTCGTTATTTGAATATGGCGGAAAAAAATTGTGACTTTTTGTAGAAAAATGTAGAGAATATTCCCAAGATCAACCACTCTAAAGTATTTAAAGCGATTGAACAATGATTTTCTCACATAAAAATTATAACTGATGTGGTGACAAAAAATATTAGCATATCTCCCACATATCTATTCATCTAGAAAGTATTTGGATATATTAATATCTACATAAAAAATTTAGGTGAGATAACAAGATGTGAATTATTGTATAACTTTTATATAGATGTTTGGAATGAAAATATGTCAAGGTTGAATGATTGAAGTATAAAGGTGTAAAAAAAAATTCCTATACTAGTATGGAAATTTGAAAATTTAACCATGTATTTCGTTATAGGAATCTCATGGACATCTAAAAGAAATAAAACCACCTAGGTGGTAGTCGATCGCCTTAAAAAGTCAACACATCTCTGTACTATAGTGGATGATTTCTCTATTGACCAACTTATCATGATAAAAATAAGATATATGGTATGACATAATAGAGTTGTACACTACATTATATCTAATAAGGATGTCTGTTTTACCTTGATGTTCTAGAAAATCCTACATAAATAATTAGATATAAGGTTTTGATTATGTATTACTTATCAACCTCAGATGTACATTCATTTTGAGATAACCATAAAAAGTACATAGGGTATTTGGATATCATATTCAATTGATTTCAATGTATGTTTGATCAACAACTTCACCTAGTAGAGTTCTCATTTAACAATAGTTTCCATTATTTATTTCAATTAGAACCTTATGATGATCTATATGTGAATAGGTGTCATGAACCAACATGTTGGGATAATATTGGAGGGACAATGCTTATGAGACCCAATCTTATACATGCGATGATAGATAATGATCAAACCATTCATTTTCATTTAAAATTCAAGAATTTTTTTCCTAAAATATATGTTGAAAATTATCAAATATACCTATCTTTTGTGGTTAAAGATATGTAATTCCTTAATAAATAGACATAGAATAAATTCATAAGGTTTTAGAAGAAAATAATTTGTAGTCATTGATACATCGACCACATTAATATCCTTCAACTAGTATAAGTTGTGAAATATAAAAATTCAATTAATCCAAATATATCTAAAGCACATGAAGATTTCTATTTATCAATAATGATGAATTTTATACCAAACCCCTCACATGTACTAAATAATGTGTTTATTTCATTTGATAATGATCTATCATATGAGGAGCTTCCAGGGAAGATCTTAATTCATAATGGCTATGTTCTAAAAAAAACTCCCCTATTGAAATTATATGAGATTAATCACATGTTTGAAAAATATATATGGGTACTATAAGAGGTGATGAAATGGGATCAAAAATATTTATAAACAGAATTATCTTTTGAATGAACAACTGACTTATTAATTAATGTAGATATAAAAAACACATACCCCACAGTGGTTATTTTGGACTACTATAGAATGTTTGATTTAATAGGGTTTTATGAATCTTAAACATCGATGATATAAATATTTTATAGTGAATGATAAAATTAGAATAGTAAGAGTTATGATAAAGTCCAATTGTCACTAAAAGAATATTAAATGAATTAAACCTATAAGATCTTACCATATTAATCCCATCTACTAAATATTACTATAGATATGGAATCACTATAATTTTCTCGTGACAATCCCATGATGGGATACAAAAACTGAAACATAATGAATATTTTTATTAGAGAAGTTCATGATTTTTGAGAACATAATCGAAACTATGCTCGATGCACAACCACAAGAATGTACCACCATTGAACACCTTACAAATAGGATCTAAGCTAGTATAACAAGGGGTTATGAATAGAGAACAAAATAACAGATATTTATTAATTTCATTTTATAAATAATAATTATTATAAATTTCAATTTCCATTTTTACGAAATAAATTATTAATTTTTTTAATTAAAAAAATTAATATGAAAAATATGTATTTTTGTAAATATATATTGATTAAATTATAAAAACAATTTACTTAATTTCATGAATTCATAAACTAAAAAACTCTTTAAGAAAATACTTTTATTGGGTAATATCTATTTTAATATAAGTAATAATATAATTTAATAAAGTCAATTGTCATTTTAACATGAGATTAAAAGATGTTAGTGTCGTAGAAAATAGTATTATCATATAAATAATAATTTTTATTTAAAAGGTAAGGCACTTATATTTTTAAAATTATCATGATAATATGAATAATTTTTTTCAAAAAAAAATTAAATTAGTCAATGTTAATTTTTTCATTATAATTGTAGGTCGTTGAAATTATGATTAAAAATTTAAGGTGTTATGAATATATGGTGTGTATTACAAAATAATAATATATTTAAATTGATATAATAATTTATATAATACATATAAATGAAAAAATATTTATTTCTCCTTTAAAATTAGGTGTTTTTTATTTTATTTTACCATTTTTGTAATCCATTAATGAATCCACTAAAACCTATATAATACTTTACTATTAAAAAAATATTTATGAAAATGACTCACTCCCACATTACAAAAAACATTAGGTTTATAAAACAATAAAATTGAGAAAATAAAATTATTTGGTTGAAAAAAATGTGCAAAAAAATTAGAAATATTTCTCAGTTTGATTATTGTATTACTTAGTCTCCTAAGCATATTTTTATAAATTTGTATGGAATCCCCCCTCCTAATTTTTCTCTAAATACCCAACCAAAATTTCATTACACTTCAATTAAAACCCCACTATCAAAAATTTCCTCTCAATTTTCATATATAAATCCCTCCCAAGGGGTTTCAAATATCTTAAGAAGATCCTCCCAGGCTTTTAGATTGACCATTTGATGTTAATAGATTATATTCTCCTCTTTATTCAGTTAATTTTTCTGTATTATGCAGTTTTATTTCCAATTATTATGGTTTTCATAAGTTTTGACACAACTATATTACTTTCATTATTGTTTTGAACTAATTAAGTACCTATTTTCACACTCATTTTATCCTTTCATGACTATTTATGTATACTTGTTTTGCTGTCGAACATATCATGATATTTTTCATTCCAAAAATTAGTGTTGTGAATAATAATCATCATTTCAACTCAAGGGTATTCACTTAGAAGTAAATATACTTAGTTTTTTAAGAAAATAAATATATATAACCCAATATCCTTAAACTTGGTATTAAAATTGATGAAAGGAATTCATAATCTCTAAGATCTATTTGGAACAGAAATACGTGTACATGATATGAATGTGTTGAGAAGACTATGAATTATAAATCCCTCAAATGTATTAGTTGATTATTTTTTGTTAAGAGATACCTTGTTCTATTCATGATAAATTATCCTTTAAACACTTTGTTATGATGTACTAGTGTCATTCCTTTACTTTTGTCTATGATGTCATGTTTTATGTTGTTGTAAAAATTTTATTCTTCCATGATGTTTTCAAGTTATATCATGATCTCATAATCATGTATATGAAACTAACACATTTTTCTAATTATTATATATCTCAAAAAATATTGATTATATTAATCATGTTATTATTTGATTATTATCGTACTGACATATATATATCACCCTTTCTTTTGTACATCCCATGGTAATCCCATGAATTTTTAGAAGCTCTATGGAAGTATAATAACATGTTATGTTGTTTTAAATAATATCACTATATCCAAATTTCATGTAATTAATATACTAACCTAATTTCTCAAATACACTAGTCTAGTCCATATTTTGTGATTTTATATTGTGAAATATATCATGAGATAATATATTAAAAGATATGGGTTTTCATAGAGCATAAAATTGAAAATCATATCCAACATAATTCTACATGATCCCAAAAGCCTACCCACACCAGTTATTATATTTTAACAAGATCAGAATAAACAAATATTATATTTTCCATGAATCATCATAACAATTATACATTGTTTTTTCTTATGGGATTACAAAACATATCACAGGGTTATTTCCAAGCTGCGAAGAAACTCTCAATGGAAATGATAAAAACTATCATCCTTAACATCTGTAACCCATAATAACAATGATAATATTTATTTCCATTGTACTAAATGCAAGGTGTAAATATAAAATTCTTATAAATATTTTCCCTCTTCCCTATAAGTGATTTTTGGAATCTACTAACTATAATATATCTTAGTATTTCTATAATTAAATACATGTTTTGTTCTAATATTATATTAAATTTTGGTCTTTTCTATTCTTCTATGATTATTCATGTGTTTTTTAATCCTATATACTAAGATCATCAATGTTATATCATTAAATCTATCACTATAGAAAACTAACTCTATGGATAGTTCATAGGAGAAAATCACAATGTTTCCCATATCCCAGTTCTATATATTTTTTATTTCCATTCATACTACAGTAGTATATTAAAGAGAATTAGATCTTGATATCAACATTATCATCCCATTTACTATTGCATTACATAATATAAAATATATTCTCTCACTCCATTATATTGATCTATGGTTCATACAAATAGAGCTCTAAGGACTAGAGGATGAAAAACATATAATGGAGAAAGGTGTGTAGATGGTGAATGCCTCAACCAAGAGTATTCATTACATATTCAATGTGGAGGAGGTGGAACAATATTTATAATGGGAGATATCTTATATAATTATAAACTTTTTAAAATTATATTTATAATAGTATTATAATAATGAAATTTAATTTATTGTTGGATGAGAACATATGTGGATAATAAAGAAATAGTGTGATAAACTATAGATCCAAACCCCTTCTAAGATGACCTACTGTATTTGTTGAATTCTATTTAACTTTCATAATATTAGGTAAACAATCAAAAAGGAATCAATTTTTGATCGATTAAAAATTTGAATAAAATATAAATATATGATTTATATAATTATTAAATGACTAAGAAATGTTCCTTGGGAGACAACTTTGCTTAGTCGAATGTTGTATTACTTATTTTAATAAAAATAAAAGTCTTTTTGATCATGTCCCGTGAAAAATGCTAAATTTTTATTATGATATTATTTTGAATATAATGATTAACGATGAATATTATATTTTTAAATACTATAAATATTATACATATATTTTTTTAATTTAAAATTCTTGATCAATTTAGGATGGTTGCTTATCACATGATGAATCCGTTAAATCTCTCTAAAGTGTTGAGTCAATAAGGGTTTCCTTATGAATTTTCCATTCCTTCATATAAGGGGGGGATTGTTAAGTCATCAAGGTTTCATTATGAATTGACCATTCTTCTTGTTTTGAAAATCACAAACACCTTATTTCAAGGAAAAACTCATTTTACCTCTGTTTCACTTCCATAAGAAAAAATTTCTTCACCAAGGAAATTTAACTCAAACATGTTTAATTATTCATATCAACATTTTTCCTAAGTATAAAAATCGGATTCATATCTAAAACCTCGGAATCGTATAATACTTAGATATAAATCATTCTGTTTTAGGGTCTGAATTCTAGTTAGGAACTTTTATGAAGTTCTACTCTGAATTCCCTATTACAAACTTTTATGATGTTCAACTCCGAATTCCTATTACGAACTTATATAAATTTCTCATTACGAATTCTGATGATGCATTCTAATTAAAAATTCTCATTATGAATTCTGATGATAAATTCAAATTATGACTTCTCATTACAAATTCTGATGATGAATTCTGATTACAAATTCTCATTAAAAATTCTTATTATGAATTTTGATTACGAATTTTCATTACGAATTCTAATGATGAATTCTGATTACGAATTCTCATTAAGAATTCTGATGATGAATTCTAATTACAAATTCTCATTACGAATTCTGATGATGAATTCTGATTACGAATTCTCATTACATATTCTCATGATGAATTCTGATTAAGAATTCTCATTACGAATTCTGATGAAGAATTCTGATTACAAATTCTCATTAAGAATTCTGATGATGAATTCTGATTAGGATTTCTCCTTACGAATTCTATTTGTGAATTCTGATTATGAATTATGGATACGAACTTATATGAAGTTCGACTCTGAATTCCTCTGATAAACAGAATCTGAATATCCTTGTATTATAGACTCCGAATTTATTCTTGGTTAGACTCTGAACTTTTATTTGCATACATTCCAAACGTTCATATTTACTCTACTCCGAATATCAGTTTTAGTTATGCTTTCTCTTGTTCTATCATAAAATGATGTTGTGCCTTCTGTTATCAACTAACCATTTTTTTGAGTGACACATGAATAGGTCCCTCCGAAATTCAAGGAAAAACATGGCCATTTGAGGAGGGAGCCGACCATTGGAGCTGAGCCAATAAATAAGGGCTCATTTGAAAAGAGCACAAGACTTGACAACATATTTTACAACCGTGCTTACATGCTGCTGAAGTGATTTCTAGAGAGAGAGGTTCTTATAAACTCTCACGCTGTATGAAGAATGTTTGAACAGCTTGTTCAAACATTGCTTCGTGTGACTTCGATTGTTGTTGTGTACAATTGAGGGCTTCCGGGGATAGGAAGACATAGGTGTCGACTACCTGATATTTGAGGGCTTGCGGGGATAGCAAGAGAGACTCCGATCTTCGTATCGAGGGCTTACCCTGGTGTGAGTAAGATAGACATTCTTGAAAGTATAAACCAAGGGACCTCTTATCCAAGGTTGTTGGATACCCTTATCTTTGGGATAAAAGAGTTATTGTTTGTTACTTGTAGTGTTACTACTTGGTTTTCTGCTCTGCATTTTGTATTGTTAAGGAAAGTATAACTTTATTATACTTCCTTACGTGTACACTGATTTTGTTAGATTTTATACTATTTAAAGTAGAATCTTAGTTAGTGTAAACTTTTGTTAAGTTTCATTTTCGGAATCACTTTTACAAAATCAAGAAAGTTATTATAACTTAGAGGTGTTGTGAATTTTGGTTATGCAAAATTTCATTAGAAATTTTAAAATTACAATTCACCCCCTCTCCTCTTGTATTCGAGCATCTCATACTTATATATTTGTTCCTACATTTGGTGTTATAGATTATATCATACTCACATACCATCTAACATAATGTTCAGGATGTGTTCCATATATATATCATGAGGAAGTGTATACCTGATATATCAATTCTATAAAACATAGATTACGAACGACTATATAATTATATCTCATATTACTAACCATTGGAGGATATTATGGATCAGTGAATGAAAGTAATGCGTAAGAAGACCTCTCATGTAGTTATTGTTCTTTGTGAAACCATTTTTTTAGTTACATGTGTACCTAAGGATTTGATGACACAGAAGTATCCATTGTTTTTTATTTGATTGAAAAAATTTCTCTAATGAAATTACTCTAATGGTGTATAATGAAACACATCAATTTTTTTTGAAATATTAAATATTTTTTTATTTTTTTGACGCTTTTTTTACATGAAACAATGGCTTTTAAAGAAAAGTGATATACTATTGAAATATTATAATTCAAAATGAATTTCATTTCCGTGAAAATAGATTGAAGGGTATAAATAGTGCCAAATTAATAATGAAAAAATATAATTTAAATATGTAGAAAATGAATTCTTTGTTTTGAATTGGTTAGAGATTAAAATAAAATAATTTGGAAGGGAAATGACATATTTTAAAAAGAAAAATATTTTATTTACACAAATTTTATAAAGATTATTCAATTTTGATTATTTATTTTACTAAAATATTAAGATAATATATTAAATAAAATATTTTATCATTCATCTAATGGTTTCTGTAATGTATTGATAAAGAATAAATTCTGTTTTATTTGTAAAAATTATTTTTTTATAAATGGGTTTATTGGGTTTTATGAACTCATTTTATAATTAATTTTATTTAATTATAGAATTATAACATACAAAAATATATTACATATAATTAATCAGAATAATCAATAAAATTTAATATGATTAAATTCATTTTTCATAATTAATAATAAAATTATTAAAACATTATAACAGTTAAGGTTCAAACTGGTCTACCATAGGGTGATAAACTAAAAGATAAGGGTAAAAAGGTAAACTAAACTTTTCTAAACCTTAATTTTTAATGAGATTTATCAATTATCATATATTAACTTCTATGTAATGTCTACTATGTTCAAATTTTGAATGAAATTAATTGTAATATTTTAATCATTAAGTTATACCTTGTGTGTGTCGGCTCTCACATATAAATGAACTCCTCTTGTCCTCCCTTACTCACAAATTTGTGGACTACATATAAATAAATAGTGACCAAAATACTTTTTACATTTATTCCATTAGTGCATAACTATATGGTGTTTCCATAAGACAACACTATGAAGGATTAATGTAAAATCCAAAGGATGTCCCTCAAATTAGATACAATCATTTTACATGACTATTCCAATGATTATTTTTTCTTATTCTAATTGTAAATCTATTAAATCCATATAAAATAATGAAAATTGTATCATAAATAAACCTATATTTTATTTTACTTTTTTTAATTATTGTTCCACAACATTTCAATGAAATGGGAAGAAAAAGTATCACATGTGCCTACATGTGGACTACCAACACCATGGATTGAAATGAATCATTTTCTATCAAAATATTTCAAATTTTTTATTATGATTGAATAAATTTTTATATATTTTATTTATGAAATAAATATGATTCCGGGATTATATGATCTTATCAAAATTCTAATTTTCAATCCATTAGAAAATGATTACATCGCTCATGTGTATGTGTGGACTACCACCTCCATGATGCCACATAATTTTTTCATCTACACATTACATGTTATCTAATAAGGATTTTTATAATGAATATTATATATATATATATATATATGATATAATAATTTATTAATAAAGGTGAATTATTATTTATATTTTTTTCTTTCCATCCATAAAAAAGTATAAACATCACTCGTGTTCATGTATAGACCACCGTCTTCATGAAGTGATATAAATTAATTTTTCATCCATACATTATATAAATTATTATGAAATATAAATTATAATAATATTATAATTATTATGATTCTAGATATCACCAAACCATGGCAAAGGTGAATGATCCAGAACCCTTATACCAAAACATACATTGAAAATCGACTATAATTCAACCTAATACTCATTTTAATGAAACAACATTATAAAATGTTAATTAGAAGTGATAACAGAATGATAAATAGTATATTTTTTATGAATATCATTATAGAATATATATATATATATATAATCACTTTATAATTATTAATATCTATTGTTTAAAGGTGTATAAAACAATATTATATTTGAGGTATGGTGTTTATGTTAGAATTATATTAACACTTAGGAGTGTCTATATTGAACTTATATTGAGTTAAATTAGATTATCCTTATTCTTTTAAACCAATATTTTTTATTCTCCTCTATTTATTTATAGGGTATCCTTTTTGTATTTTAATTCATATATATTGGTATATGAAATGACTAAAAAAATTTAAATTGAAAATTTATTCTCATTTCCTCTTTGGTTATAGAATATTTTCTTCCATAATTCTCAAAAATATTTATGTATTTTTTTTCAATACATGAAATGATTTAAAATAATAAATTTCATTACCATTGAAATAATATAATTTTGTTAAAATGAATGTATAATTGTTTTCTCACCATATTGTTTTACATTTTGTAGAAATCTCAAAAGATTTTTCACTTTTAATGTATAGGGAATGAATATATTTTGTTTTTATAATGGAAATTAATTAAATTAAATATTAAATTTAATTTTTCAGTCCTAAATTACAATAAAATAATTTTATTTTAATTTTGGGATAATGTATATAAAATATTATCCAATAAAATCATAATTTTCTAATATTTTTTAAGAAAACATTGATTTATCTTTTAAACATAATATTTTTCATCTATGTCCACATCATTTAAGGATTATATTGTTTAACTGGTGATATACTCTAATGATTCCATCCAATTTACTAGATAACTTATGATGATGATGTTTTTAAGATCATTTCATGAATCCTATTTATTTATCATGTGTTTATTAAGATATCATGTGATAATTAATTATTTTATGAAACAATCCAATTACATTCACTCGATGGATTATAGTTATGATATGTTTAAAAACAAAAAAAAATTATCCATGGGTTATTAATTGAGGATATGATGAATGTATTATGAATATGTAGAACAAATATTTAACTTTTTTATTATGTAATGGGTGGGACCAATATTATAAATACCTCTAATGCATTTGGTAATGATTGATATCTCATGAGATAATACATATTGGAATGAGGAGTTATTGATGTTTAGTATGTGAATATATTTAATATGATAATATTCAGCATAAAAATTGACTAATGAAATGATGGAATGGGGAGAAAACCCATACCACAATGATAGTCCTACCTGTGAACTTTGAATAAGGAAATTATTTCCTATTCTTACATGTATGAAAAAAACATATATGTTCTGATTATATCATGTTCACATGGATCATAAATGATTATGGATGATTCCACACACATATGTCTTATGTAATGGTCATGAAAACACCTTGTTCCATGATTCTGGAATAATGATATTTGAATAACTATGTTTGAATTTCTTATGTTATAATCAAGTTCTCCAATCCTTATTCTTATATTATCTGATGATAATTAATTGACATATCTAAATATTATAATTACTAATAATATAGGATCTTCCTTCCTTATGGTTATAATTTTCCCATTTCATAAAAAACATTATTATGTTTGAAAAGTCTAAGATCGATACTATGGGAGATAAATTTCATTTTAGATGTTAAAAATATTTGTTTAAATTAGATTATTATTTATCTAGATTCCAAAGAGAGTAAACCATTGTATTAATTGGGAATATTTTTTTATATACTTATTTCAATATTAATATAAATTGGAAATATATTTATGTATTTTTTCTCATGTCTCCTCAATATTTTAGTAACCTGGGTTCTTGAAAAAATAATCAAAATATCGCACCCAATTATATATTATATTTACTTCACTTTAAATAAATTTAGGGTCTTTTAGATATTATGTTACATGTATCACAAAAATAAACTAAAGAATCAATTAATTCATAATATTATGATATTAAAAATAAAAAATTAAATATATGATATGTTAAGAAATTGAAACTTAACAAGTAAAATTATCCAAGGAATGAAAAAAATTAAACAAAATTAATACAAGGTTGAAATTATCAGTATCATCATATTATATTATGTTCATAACACCAATAACAACTATATAAAGTATAAAAAATGTTAATTAGAAATGTGATAATAATATATATGTTGAAATTATAAAACAAGATGAATTATTTTTATGATATATGTAAGAATATATATATATATAAGAATGTAAAACGATCGTTATACATATGGTCGTTGGATATTTTGTCATTGTATATAACAATATTAAATTGGTTTAATAATATTTAGAAATTATTATTAAAAAAACATAAACAATATAATTCACATACTATATAAAATTCATGAATAAAATAAAAATATATAATAATTAATTAAACTCTGTTATATTAGAAATATTTATTTTTTTCATTTCACATTATTATTTTTTAATAATGACATGATTTATTTATAAATTTATAATAAATATTATAATACAAATGGATTGATAAAATTAAATTGTTATAATATAAATAATTAATTATAAATGGATTTCATTAAAATAATTTAAATTTATAAATGCATAATTATTGAAGAACTAATTTTTAAAAAATTTGACTATATTTATCTTAATAAACTATATTGATAACATTTAAGATAATCTTAATACTAAAATATTATTTTTCAATGTATAAACTAATAAATTTGTGCTCATTTAATTAGTAATCGACAGGACAAAATATTAGGAACTATTATGGAATAAAAAATCATTTTCTTATTAATTTTTTATATATTATGTTTTAAAAAATATGATATATTTTTAATTTTTAAAAAAATAATAATATCACATGGAGTCCAAATTTTCAATGAATAATTCAAAATTCTGTAAGAGGGTAAATTTTATTTTTGTTAGACGAAATTATTTTTTGATGATAAAATGTATGTTACCATGGTAAAGGTAAATTGAGATAAAAATGTAAAATTAAGGGTTAGTAGAGTAAAATATATCTAATAATATCTATAAATTATTTGTAAAAGGGGTCTCTGAACCCATCTACCATGTTTTTCTTCATTGTAACAACATTTCATGTAAAAATATATGTCATACACATTAAGGAATGAGTTTTTTAGAAATTATACAATAAAATAACCTGTAAAAGTATCCCTCCTATAAACCTCCCAAACTAATATTTTACTTTATTTTTTTCTTTAATACATGATAAATATACATATTCTAATTAATTAGTACATGTTTCTTAGCATTCAGTTCTATGAAGGAGGCATAAAAGCTTTTTTATGATAGAACATATTTTTACAAGGATTGAATCCATCTCTGTGTCATGTTTTCAAAAAACATTTCAATTACCTTCCCATATACACTCTTTAAAAATGTCATAAAAATTATAAAAATTTTCAATTAAATTTATTATTATTTTGTTAAAATTATATTATAATATTATAACTCTATACTCTTACTCACTCTATAGTGTAAGATGTTCATATATTTATTTGTTTCAACCACATACTTGAGTGATGCAATAATATATTCATTATTTATAATATTAATGTGTTTTTAAACATTATTATTTGGAAAATATTATAATAAATATAATTTTTTTAATATAGTTCTATAATAGTGACAAAATAATGAATGGTTTATATAATGTTACCTATTGTTATCAATAAATATGACGTCTCAATACTAGATTCCATTTAATAGGTGTTTTGGGCCTAGTGGGTCACATTGAATACAACGCATCCCCCAATCTATAGAAGTTACCGAATAGAAGTGAGGACCTAGGGTTTGTCTGTGGGGAGACTATACCATCATAAAGAGATTGTGTCAGAGAGGGTAAATATAAATAGAGGCGAATAACAGAATCAATATAATTAAAAAGAAGGGACAATAGAATATAGATAAAAATTTACAATAACTAAAATAATTGTAATAACTAATGATGGAATGTCATGTATCTAGGAAGAAAACATAGATACAAGGGAGCTATAATAACATCATCCACAAAAGTATAAATAAAATGAAAAGACAATACCAAGAATCCAGATCTATGGCTCAGTCATCTACTATCAAGCTCCATCCTAATGAGTAGGAAATCAAGTGTTCAAAGCCATATGCTTCCTTTTATAAACACACACATTCATGTAATCTACTTAGGATACCAAACGACCCCTAGTGATGGTCTGAGATAAATTTATGTGCGCCACCACCAATGGTGTTTATACCCTTCAACATGTGTAATGGAAATCTAACAGTGTGAAAGAATTCATATATAAAGTAATTCAGTACAATGTAACTAAATAAGAATGTACCTACTTAATCCCTTGGCTAGTGTTTGAATATATAACATATTCATTATTTTATTATTACTAGATTATAAATAATCCAAATATAAGAAATAGAGAAGGTTCCAAGATCTGACAAGGAAACCGGAAATGTTATTTGATAATGATATTTCAAGGTAATAATCATGGTAACGTAGACCACAAGTATCACCAACTTAATAATTATTGTATCCTTGATAAGGTTACGAATGCATTATAAGGAGAATATTCCATGGAATTCTACAATACGATGCCTACTGAATCCAAGGTGATCGTCTATGATAAAACGAGGAAAATTAGTGACTAGGACCTTTGGGATTTAACAATGGAACCTACTTGTCAATGTTGAATCAAAGGTGTGCATCCAAGTCATCCTTTAATACTATGTGAGGGATCCTATGGTGTTAGACTGGGCATCCAAGAATAGACAATGATTAGTATCTACATGGGTTTCATCCTTAAAAAACATATCCTTGAATTTTAATGGGGCCCTCGAGTGCTTAAAGAATTCCTTAATAAGAATCCAAGGGGATCTTGATTTAATCCACTCCTATTTGACAATGAATTCATATAATATTTTATTTGGTCCAAGCCATTCCTTTCATTAGTAGTATAAGTCCATGTATCTTGAAACCCTTTAATCAATTCATAATTTATCAACAATTTTATTTGTTCAAGGCTTTCCCTTCATTTGTGTGATAAGGAAACATAGCAAGAAACCCTTTAATCCATTCATTTAAAAAATATTCAATAATTAATGCTCACTCAACTACCTTCCATAAACATGGTAAGGGTTTCTACATACATTAAACCTTTTATTAATTCAAATTTAATAGGGACAAGTCGTATAATTAGTATACCTATCAATTTCCATTTCACATTTAATTATCAAATTTGAATAACATACCTTATGGGAATAAAGTGTAAGTGAAATTGTAAATTCCATTCACCATTACGTGATACAAATTGAATTTATTATAAGGAGTCTTACCATTAGTGTGGTCAAGATCTAACACATCCAAACAACGGCTGAAAGGAGTCAAACACTAAAAACACAACTAAATAATATCATCCAACAAGGGATATTGGGATTATGGGTGTAACCACCAATAAGTAATCACTTATTTAGATAGAGAATAATTATTCAGTTCTAATGATTATAAGCATGGAATATAAATTCTATAAATGACCCCCGATGAAATTTGTGCACCCCACATGACATATCATAAATAAATGAAATTTAGGAATGAGTTGTAGAACACCCACCTACACTTTTACATCTCTCCCACTCTGATATCAACCCTTTATTTTTCTTGGTTCAGAGTAGATATATGAAGAAAAAAGGAAAAACACTCACATTTTGATAACTAGGTCAAGAGAAAGAGAGAAGAAGAGAGGATTAAACAGACTCTAGTACATACCATTTCACCTCCAATGTGGTGAACAAATGCTCGATCAGATCCAGTATGAAGGAGCTATTTTAATCCCTATCTTAAGCCTTCAAAAATATTCAAATGGATAGAAATTTAGGATAACCTCACAATAATTAGGATTTGGAGGAAGTAGGAGGATTAATTAGACCATTAAGGGAAATATGACCATTTTACATAGAAAATAGAAAGTGCACTATTTGTCTACACGGTTTGAAAACTTGTGAAAAAACCATGCATGAGTACATGTGAAAAATGAGAACTCACACAGTTAGTCCATATGGTTATGGAAATCTTGTGCCAATAATGAAAGATGGATATACCCGAAATACCAACCGTCTTCACAGTTAGACCTAACTATGTACCCTACCCGCATGGTTTACTATAACCATTCGATATGGACACTTTTCCAAAAATAGATGGGCTCCAAGATCCAAACAATCCCAAGCAACCCCTAATAAGTCTTCTAACTCATTAGGTATCCAAATAGGGTCCAAAAAATTTAATTATGATGGATGTTATAGGATCCATTCATGAGTGAAAAATCGGGTTCTTATAGTCTTCCCCCATTAAAGGAACATGTCCTTGAGTTCGGTATCCAAAGGTGGTGAAACATTGTATGAGACCAACTCCTTCCACTGGGCACTTATGTTCTCCTTCTGATCCTGAGTCTCATCCTACACAAACCATGCTTCTATAGAACTCATACTAGAGGGACAGAACGGACTCTGAGATCCTTCGTGATCTTGTCAATGATGCACACTGGATACTCTAAAAAGGAAGAATACTAATCTAACTAATCATAATCAGGACCAAAGGTATGATATGGATTGGTGTGATACTAGTGAAGCTATGAAACAATAATGAAATAGTTCATGGTATGATACCTATGTGGAAATGTCATCTGATAGTCTACCGGACTGACTATCTCTATTATCTCAAATTTCCATATATAACGACGTGACTACTTCCCTTGCTTCTGTGAATGTCTACTCCCTACCTTTGATAATACCTGAACCAAAAACATGATCCTCAACCTCAAACTCTAGAGGTCATCATTGGATATTGACATAAGATATCTATCCAAACTAATTTGTAGTAATACTATTTCTGAACAAATTAAAATACATCAAAGTCTCCTGAATGAGGTGAGGACCTAGTAGGGATTTCTCACCTCCCTCAATCCAGCACAGGGGTGAATGTTACAACCTATAATATAAGGCCACAAAAGTAACCATCTTAATTTCCACATGAAAATAGTTATTATAGGATAAATCAATGAGAGGGATATGCTCCTCCCATGAACTGAGGAATTCAATGAAACATGCTTTGAGAATATCCTCTAGAGCTTGTATTCTCTATTTTGAGTGTCAACAGGTTTGAGGGTGAAAAGATAAACATAGAAGAACATATGTTCCCATAGACTTCTATAATCCCCACCATAACGGTGATGTGAAACGAGCATCCATATCTAAAATGTTTGTATGAGGGACCTCGTGGAGTCATATAATCTCACAGACATACAATTTTCTCGTCCCTTTGATTGAGAAATTATCCCAAATAGGAATGAAGTGAGCCACTTTAATCAGTCTATCAATGACTACCCATACAACTTCAATACCCCTCAGTGAGCTAGGTAAGCCGACTGATAAATAAATGGAAACATATTCTAATTTCAATTCGGAAACATGAAGTGGTTGTAATAAGCATGTAGGTCTCTGGTGCTCTACCTTCACCTGATGATAAGTGAAACACCTAGTGATAAATCATGTTATTTGACATTTCATCCCAGGACACCAATATTGGCATTGTATGTCTCGATACATCTTAATGATTCCTAGATAGACATCCCAAGAAGAACCATGAGAATATTTCATCAAATCCACCTCATATCTATAGGTACCTAGAAAAATCCATGAATATTCATTTTTTCTTATCTATCTATACACAAATCTAGAGCTGGGTTGTCTCTGGATATACTCTCTTGGATAACCAATACCTCATTATCATAAATTGTATACCCTTCACCTTCTCTAGAATAGAAGTTGTAATTGTCAAATATGAGAGGTAATACTTCATGAGACTATCATGAAACTCTATATGTAGCACATAAAAGCGGTCTATTAACTTTTATTCTGCACTGGATTCTCATATGGAATGTGTTAGAGTTTTCGGACATAGTGCATCTGCAACCACATTTCCCTTCCCATGCAAATATGAAACATTCAAATCAATGGATTGAATATATTCAACCCATATCTGCTATCTGAGGTACCATTCACAATGGGTAAAGATATATTTGATGCTCTTGTGGTCCTTATACACCACAAAGTGCTCGCCCAACAGATAATGTATCTAGAAACGTATGTCATGGGAAATTATTGCTATCTCAAGGTCATGTATTAGATACATTATATCATGAGGCCTCAAATAACAAGATCCGTACACAACAACACCATACTCATACATTAGAACTAGTCCTAGGTTGGTTTCTAATGAATCACATAAGAAAATATATCATATTCCTTGCTTTGGTAGAATCAGAATAGGTGATGAGAAGATCCTCCCTTTAAACTCTTGAAAGTATTTTTCACATCCTTCTAACCAACTAAAATTTCAACCTTAGTTATAAGGCCAATAAGAGGTGAAACTTGATGTGATACGTCAGGTATGAAATGACAGTGATAACCATCTATCCCAAATAAACTTCATATAAGAAACATGTTTTTGGGTTGCTCCCAGGAAACAACAACACTAACCTTTTCTGTGTCAACAGTTACTCCTAATTCTGATATTATTTTACCCAAGAAGTGAAAATTTCCAGTCTAGGAGTGGCACATAGAAATATTGGAATATATATTATTTTCTCCCTATGTACACAAAATTTTCTCATGATGTTTAGCATAGTCGTTATGATTATAATAATACACAAATATTATGTCCAAAAATACCATGCCAAAAGATCCAAGATAAGGATGAAATATACAATTAATTAAATCTAAATAAATGGAAGGTGCATTCATATGACTGAATGAAATAAATAGGTACTCATATAGATCATTCCTACTACAAAAATCTATATGATATATTTATAATGTTCTGAATCACACCTCATGATATCCCAATCATAGGTCGGTTATATACTAGATCTTTTCTCCTTAGATCTTATCGAAGAGATCAACTATTTGAGAAAGTGGATATCGGTTCTTGACTATAAGATAGTTAAACTAATTTCAATCCACACATATATGTATGATTCCATCTGCCTTCTTGGAAAAAGTATGGGTGAACCACAAGAGGATGTATTGGGCTGTATAAATCTTTACCATGTAAATCATTTCACTACTGCTTCAGCCCCTAAAGCTCTGTAGGATCCATCTAATAAGGAGGAATGTACGATAGAGCTTCTCTGGGAATATGATCGATTGTATTAAATACCTCTCTCTGAGGATGTATTCCAAAAAAAATGATGATATCTCTAAAATGATCTACTACAGGATGGAAATCAACTTGTCACAAACCATGCTCCTCTATCTATAGTTTTTCAATCTGAGAAGTAAATCCACCTAACCCATGATGCTATGGTCTAGTTCTACTAGCTTGGAAATCTCACAAAACCTTATGTAAATAATTTATTCTCTCTGGTGATGTAAACAATACCTTGTGGTGATAGAATAATACAAAATCATGACAATAAACCAACCAATTAATCTGAAGAATGACTTCAAATCCCATCATATCAAGAACAAAGAGGTTCCATAAGAAACGATAACTACCTACCTTAATGGGGAAGTCCCTTCACTAGTGTATTCCCTATGACCACAATCCTAACAGTGTATCTAGGGTCATTACACTATTGTAATACTATTTCTCCCATTAGAGACATTCCAAGATAGATGTATAGATAAAAGAGTTTGATGTACTTGTATCAAATAAATTAGACACTATAGTAGATTCGACTAGAAAATTACCACATACCATTGATGTTCCTAAAACTTGATCCTTGGTTATCGACTGTAGTGTATGAAACTATCTAGATCCATGGAAAAATGAAACAAACAGACTACATCTATCATAATTTCTCTTTTAGGTCTACTGGGGATTAGGATTATATCTAACATGGCCATTAACTCCTCTTCAGCTATTCGTCATGGTGATATTTCTACTCCCCACCTAATGTGGAATAAACTAACCCCCTCCTGATGGTGGAGATGGAACAGATCATCTTCCATTTGAAGCTGGTGGAAAGGTCCCTCAAAATCTCTAAAGATGCCCCACATGGTTGTAAGCCCAAAAATCCATTCGGTCTCTGTCACAATTAATAATATGGTTCCCCCATCGTCCACACTAATGAAACACCATGGAGATATGAAAATGGATACTCTAGTCTTCACTGCCCCGGTGAGAAACCTATAGGTAACATTTCCATCCAACGGGAGAACTAATGGCATGACATAGAAGAGATCCACTATGCCTGGTACTATTTCGATCCCTTAGGTTACTCTCATTTATAATATTTGGATTTAATTTTAGAAAAATGTTAGGTAGATCAAAAACATTCAACATTGTATGGGTGGAAAAAATGGATCCCATCCTTGATGTGTCTAGCCTGTGAAATTTCATCACCATCTAGAAGCTGTGAAAATAATCAAAATCCATTAAATGTGTTGAATATTTCATAACTGACATGGAACGCTACGATATATGAATGAGATCTATGGCTCATTCATCCCTAAACATATGAGAAATGGACTGATCATACAAGGTAATATGGAAATCAAACCATAACATGCCCTTTAAACTACCATCCTGGGAAATCACATCCCACTAGTGTTTTGTAAAATCACAAAACATCTAATTAGAAAAGTTGACCCTCCACTTTGTAAGCATCTATATACACTAAAAGATATATAGGTTGGCCTCTAGCCAAGACTCAATAGCCTATAGACCAAAATCCCCTGAGAATGTTGGGTGATGTTGCTACTGTAGGCCATGAGTCAGATCGGCCATCGTAGGTGAAACCTATAGAGAATCATTCATAAACTGCATCAGACATAGAAAATTATCCCGAACATGGGAATCAATTCCAAGATCAGGTACTATAGGTGGTTCTTCATGTGAAACTACTAGAAGAAAGACCGGTACCTCAGGGCCCACTACGTATGGAGAATCAACATCACCACCATCTTGGTATATGATATGAGGACATCGTGGTGTAATTGGTTAACAAATGATAAGAGCATGCCTCAAAACATGCATAAATCAAATGATAGCAAAAAATACCGAACCTAAAAAAATAAATAATTCACTACCCAATGTATTCTACCCCATATAACCACAAAGATATCCATGTACTTGTAAGTTCTCAAATATTATTTCCATTTCATTTTACATTTAATTGCCAGGTTCACTCATTTACCTTTTATATACATGAGAAGTTAGGGTAAGAATGTGAAACCATTTAACTTTGGAATTAATGTTTCACTTTATAATGGATAGTCATTCCCATTGAATCAATTCTCATACACCTTATCATTGAAAATGAAATACATTTATTTGTAAAATTATTGCTTGACTCGGTAAATTACTCATCCCAACCTATGTGGGATCATACACCTCATGAATTGAGACAGGTAATCATTCAATCAAAACCAAAGTAATAATATCATAACCTAACTATCAAAGCATCATCAAAAAATACCTAGAATAACATGAAATTCAATGTACTGATATGAACCTATATGTTAAGGAAATATGCATGATTTGAGATTTCTAGGTTCCTATAATGATGCATGTAATAATGCTCCTTTTTATCATATGATCGAGTAAAAGATAAAATGAAATTTCCAATTAGATTAATAATAATAACTAAAAAAACATGTGTGTTAGCCAACTGTGAAATAATATCAACTGTAATAGGTAAAGACATATTTATAATTATAAGTTATGGAATTTCGATTTTACCAGAAACATGGGTTTGCGACACCCAAGAACGACTTATGAAAAAGTTCCAAGCATTCATAATATCCAATATACTATATTTGAATAGTAAATCAAGAAAGGAATCATCCTTTAATACCACTTTGTGATGTCCTAGATGTGGATATCCACTTAATAGGTTCCCAAAGAAAGGTGGTCCATGTGGCCCCAAGTGCATCTCCCCAAATTCTAAAGGATGCTGACTATCAGTGATGCCCTAGGGTGTGTCTATGGGAAGACAATTCCCTCATTACTAGAGTGTATCATTGAAGATAAATATAAATAGAGGTAAATAGTTGAATAAATATAAGTAAATAGAAGGAACATCGAAATATAGTAACAATAAAATAAATAAACATATTATTGATGATGATATGTCATGTATCTTGAAAACTAGAAAACATGGATACATGACAGCATACATAACATGTTCCACAATAGTATAAAGGAAATAAAAATATTATCCCAAGAATCCTGAGCTTTGTCTGATCCATATCCTATCAAGATCCATCTGAAAAAGAAGGCAATCAAGTGTTTGAAGCTCTATTCTTCCCTTTATGAACACCTTCATTCATGTAATATACTCTGGGTACCAAATTGTGCCAGAAGAGGGTGTGATATAAATCTCTATGGGCCACCAAAAACTGTTTCTATAACCTTAGGCCCAAGTAATGTAAATGTAACTGTGTGGAAGAATACATATATAATGTTATGTAGTACAATGTAACAAAATACCCAAGTACATGATTCATCCTTTGGATGGTGTCCAAACATATAACAAATTAATTATTTGATTATTACATGTTTATAAAAAATCCATATATAAGAAATAGTGAATGTTTCATGTTGTGACATGGAAACATGTAATGAAATTTCATAAAGATATTCCATGGTAATAATCAAGGAAACATAGAAATCAAGGGTCACCAAAATAGTAATAAATGTATCCTAGATATGGGTAAGAGTGTAATACAAGGGGAATATTCAAAGGCATTCCAAAATAATATGCCTACCAAAAACAATGTAATCTTCCATGGTAAAACTAATATATGCGGTGACTAGACCCTATGGGTTTTAACCGTGGAACCTACTTGTCAATACTGGATCCAAGGAGTGTATCCAAGGCATCCATTAATGTTATGTGAGGGATACAATGGTGTCACACTAAGAAACCATGAATAGAAAAAAATCGGGATCTAGGTGGGTTTCAACCTAAGCACGTCGCATCCTTGAATCGGAATGGAGTTCCCTAGTGATCAATGCACTCACTGATAAAAATACATAGAGAGATTTAATCATACCACTCTTATATGATAATGATGTCATATAATATTTCATTTTTTTTCAAACCTTTCCTTTCATTAGTTTGATAAGTCCATGTATCATCCAACCCTTTAATAAATTCATAATTTATCAGTGTCTTAATATGGTTCAAGTCCATCCTTTCATTATTGTGACAAGGCCATGAAGTATGCAAACCTTTAATAAATTAATTTTAGGAATATTCAATAATTTAGTTTCCCTCCAATACCTTGAATCAAGATGGTAAGTGGTGCTATGAATAAAAATTTATTATTCATTTACATTTAATCCTATCGAGTCATGTACTTAGTATACGTGGATATTTCCATTTTACATTTAATTATAAAATTTGAAAGACATACTATAGGTAGGTTAATTAGAAGTGAAATGAAACTTTCAAATCACAATTAAATGGTACATTAAGGAATTATTATAATGAGTCATACCATTAGTGTGGTTAAGCTCAAGCACATCCGAACGATGGCTCAAAAGTGTCAAAACACAAAAAAAATCAACTATGGAATATCATCTATCAAGGGATGTTTGTCATTGTGGCTGTAACCGTTAATAAGTAATCAAATATTTAGAAATATAATGACCATTAATTTATAATTATTATAATAATGGCATATAAATTCTATAAACAATGCCTGATGTAATCGGTGGTACCCACACGACAATTCCAAAAAACAACAAACTTGAGGGATGAGTTATAGACCAACCTCCTTACACATGTATGAATCTCATCCTCTAGTATAAAACCTTTATTTAGATATTATTGTATTAAGTCTATGAAAATTGGGAAAATTCTAACACCTCAATTAATAGGTTGACAGCAAGAGAGAAGAAGAAATACTCAAACGAACATGAGTACATACCATTCTCATCCAATGTGATGAATGAAATCTCGATCAGATCCCAAATTACAGAGATCATTAAAACCCTTAAAAATGACTTAAAAATCTTCAAATGGGGTAAAATAGAGGATAAAACCATAGTAATTTTTATTAGGAGGAATAATGGGGATTAATTAAATCATAAAGTGGAATATAGTATTTTACAAAAAAAATATCATGTTCACGGTTTGTCTGCACGGTTTGACAACCTGTGCACAAACCATGCATGAAATATAGGGAAAAAGGGGAACTCTCATGGTAACTCCACATAGTTAGGGAAACCATGTGCTATCCATGCAAGATAGTTCTACCCAAAACGTTGACCATCCACACAGTTAGATCTAACTATGCACCTGAATTTCACGGTAAACTCTAACCATGTTATAGAGTGAATTTTCACAAAATTATGTGTTCCAGACTCAGAACAAGCCCAAGACAGCCCTAAGAGATTTTATAACACAATATTCATTAAAATTAGATCCAAAATAATGAATTTGAATGAAAATTGAAGGATCCATACTTGAGTAAAAACCCTGGTTCTTATAGTAAATTTCTCAAAACATACTCATTTTGGATTCCATTCATGAAAACCATACCCATACACTCTATAAAATGAATATGGGATTGAATAAATAATTAAAAAATAATTATTCAACTGTCTTGGATAAATCGGAAATAATTAAATAGTTATAAAAAATGAGGATCAAAATGTACATTTTAAAATTATTACAAAGCAATCAAAATTTCTGACATCTGATGATGAAAATTAACACTAAATAAATAATATGATGGTAAAAAATTATTTTAATTTATGTGTGTAAAGTGAAATATATATGAATATCTTTTTGAATATTTTTTAAATTTTTTATAATTTCTGTATAGGTAGTTTCACATATATTGATGTTTGGAGAAATGTTATGTTTTAATTTTCTATTGTCACACTGAAGTAAAGATTATCTACGTCTAAATTCCCATTTATTGAAATTTAATGAAAATTATCTCTGAATTTAAATTTATTTATTTCTATTATGACTATATTTATTTTTTATATTAAATATTACCATTTCACCTCCCTTTACATAATAATATAATATAAATCAAACTTGTATGTGAACAGAACTTTATCTTCTTCTCCTTAGTTTCCTTATCTATCGAATGTGTTTATGTATGTACATTTCCATAAATAAACTATTTATTAGTGGAATTTTTATTGAATTTTAATATCTTTAAATAATTATTAATGGAATTTTTTATATCATTTCAGGTTTTGTCTCATATTCCCATTATTTTCATTATTTTTCTTTATAGAGCATCCCCTATTTATTTTATAATAATTCAATGTAATTTATATTAAAATTCATATTATTTTACTAAAATCATTATTTAAATCATTATTTTATTTTAAAAAATGTTTTTTAATAATTAAATGGTTATTCATTATTATAATCAATAGAATTTTTTCATGTTCTTTAAATTTTATAATTATCTCAAAATACTTTAAAAAAATTTATGATTTTCTAGTAATATTATATAATAAAATCATCCCTATTCATTATTTAGATAGATAATGATCATGAATTATGAATATTTTCTTGAAACACATTTAATTTTCACTAGGGAACTAATGTATAATTTGAATATGAATTATTTTAGGCCATGTGCCACACATATTTTTGTTTTTTCATTTTCTGATGGATGGGAAAAAAATTATATATCCCTACAATAAATTGGGAAATTATTTTAGATAATATTATTTGAAATGGGGGGTGAACACAAAATAATTTGTCAATGTGAACATGGAATTTACCTAATTCATTTTGTTATGGGAATTTGTTCACTTTTAGATGAAAATCTTCATAATGAGCCTCGACATAATCAATTTCTATATATTATTATTCTTGTGAGATATTTATACATTATTCAATATTACAAGGACAGTTTTCCATGGATTATAATAATTTTTTCAGGATTCCACATTTCTATTCCCCATTTCAAATGTTTATGTTAACTTTCTATGTCATAATTCATGGTATATGAACCATGTTTTATTGGGTATAATTTCCTTATGTTACAATGTTCTCATACACATATGATCATATTATTTTCACATATAATCTTTATTATATCTAATGTTCTCCCACTATTGAGTTCCTAATCTCACCATTTATTATAATTCCATTCCCCGTGAAATAGATAAGAGTATTTCATATGAAAAGTCCTAAAGGGAATCATATATGTGGATTATTTAGGAGAGATATTTAATTGTATTTGTAAGATAGGTTAGACATGTATCTAATTACTAATAATGTTAAACCAATTGGTTTTTGGGTGTGATTTATTTCTAGACATAATCAATTTTGATATAAAATTATGTAATATGTATGTATGTAATGGTTTGGTTTTCTTAGTTGATATCATAGTACGACATAGATTATTTTTTTATTCTAGGTTATGATGAATAAGGTGATAAAAATTTTATGAACATATGTCAAAAAAATGTATTATATGATGAATTAATAGTATTATAAGATGAATCAAATATGTTATAGGTGAAAATAATGTTATTATAATTAGAGATATATTAACATTGATTTTAATTATCATATGATTTTTTATTATGGATATTCTTATTTAATATTTATTCTAAACATTTTATTATTAGTAATTGACTAAGGATAGAATCATGATATTGGGGCGGTGATAAGTACACACAATATTGAAAACATTGTATTTGAACATCATTATATGAATGATTTTATATAATTAAAATTATCTAAGACTAATAATTTCTATAACAAATTATTATATATTGAATTAATAGTGAAAACTCCTACTAGTGTGATTATTTAATCCTGAGACATTAAATCCTCTATAAATTATGTTTTTTCAATGAGTTTATCGGAATATATATATATTTTAAATTAAATAGATTTCAGGTCATGTATTAGCTAATATGATATTAATAAGAATATAAAATGTATTTTTTACATGGATAGGAAAATTGAATTTCATATCTTTATTGAACCCATGATAATATATTTATGTAGTTCGGAATATAAACTCCCCGTGGAAGTTACTTTCCTAGAATATGTTTTATTTCGTTGTAATGAGGGTTATTTCAATCATATGTTTGTGAAACACTCAATATTAAATATATATATATATATCTATTTTTTGTTAATATATTGATTCATTTCTCAAGTATTTTCATAATATTCCCCAATATCTTCAAGTTGAGTTATCAATAGAACTCATACTTGGCTAAATTTCAATTTCAATAACTCCCTAGAGAATGTCCCTAGTTAAATTAGATAAATAGATGAGAAAATCCAATATAATCCAAATAAGGGTTTTATACACCCATGTTCTTCACCATGGGTTTAGTAGGTCTTCATTGTTAAAAATAATTATGGATAAAGAAATATATGTGTTTGTTTTCATGAACATAAATAGATCATGATCAATAAAATGTATCTTCAATCCTATATAATTTAATTGTTCGATTAACTATATAGGGATTTCAATATATCAAAACTTTTGTTTAGTATAAATATAAGAAATTATGTGGTAAAATAAGGTATATATCCAATAAAATTATCCTTACAAGATATGGAAATTACAAATGCATTGTGATTCCATTATAACTGAATAAATAACCCCACCATTTTCATGGATTTAATGAATATATTCTTTAGAGACCCCCTCAATAAATTTATGTTATTATATATTGATCATATTCTCATATGTCCCATAAGGATGTAAGAGTATGAATATAATTTTAGGATTGTGTTGAAGAAAATAAGAACGATTAAACTGTATACACAATTTAGAAAATATGAATTATTGAAACAAAAAGTATCATTTATTGATCTTGTAATCACAAGTGATTGAATAAATGTTTATCCATAAAAAAGTGTTTATTAAAGGATGGACCATACCACCCATTATAACATAGATCCATAATTCTTTTAATTTTATTATTCTATTAAAGATTTTTGATAATTTCCAAATGAATGATAAATCCAATAACCATCTAAAATTTTCAATGGAGTAATGTTCTATTGAGAAAATTAATATAAAGAAACATTCATCATGATTAAGAGAAGGTTTTTCACTAAACCTATAATCACACTACCCTATAGTGGATATGGGTTTGTGATATAAAGTGATACATTAATAAATGGATTAGGATATACCCTCATGGGAAATTATAATGTGGAATATTATTAATAATATCAATTAATGTTCTATGATCAAACTTACCTATTAATTTTTTTAAAGCATTTTACCATAATTTTTTTAGTAAAAAGTGGAATCACTTTATTTATATTGATGTTATGATATATATTCTAATCACATTATATTAACATATGTATATACAATAAATAACATGAACATATTACAATTTATATGGTCGGAGTTGAACATAGACTTTGTCTTCTTAATATATTAACACATTAAGAAGGAAAAAATAGTCATTGGCACTCTATTTACTATGTTTCAAGATCGATTATCTTGGATAATAACTAAAAGAGACCTAGTACACATGTATATAAAAGGGGTGGAACATAGAATAATAAGGTATGGGGAGAAATACTATTATACTAAAATGAAATTCGAACCTTCCATCCATGTGGTGATCAATGTGGCACATTAGGTAGATATAGATCTAAAAAAGAAAGAAAATATTATTATATAGAACAAACATGACATTATTAGAAGTATATGACTCTGGAAACTAATATGGGTCTCTTAAATAGAATCATTTAAGATTGTGTTACCAGATGATATATATAGATCATCTTTCTTTATCCATTCTAGAGGCACAAAAATGTATATATATGTCAATGGTCATTTTTGATGAGATAATATCAAATGGTAAATTTAAGATTATATATCATGATGCTCGGTTTGATAACAAGAAAATGATAAATTTTATAAGTCTAAGGGATTGAAGGAAACATCACCAATAACATTATGGAAATATGAGAGTATGAAAACTGATTTTATTCTAGGTGTTTCTAATATCTCTAAAGGACCCATTTAAATATTTTTATGATTGATTTTATTTAAAATTAGGGACATTTATTTTATCACTGAGAAGGTTTTTTACTCAATATAAATTCATTGATATCTATAATACATGTTGTAAGACTAAATTAAGTACCACTACAAATTCTATCTAGTTGAGATATGTGTCTTATGATTAGAAACATAGAATTATAAAACAACCACTAAATAAAAAGTTAAGGTTTATCAATTTATTTAAACTCAAAATTGATCATTAATATGAAATGTAAAACAATCCCCAAGAAAAAATATTCATATGCTAATTGATGGATTACAAAGGATGATTGGATAAATATATTACCTAGGTAGACATATCTTATAACATAGTCTCCATTTTGGAATTCAAATGGAACTATATGAGACTATGTATGAAAAGTGGTGTGGAACACCAACATATTGGAATGAAATCAAAGAGTGTAGGATTATTTAACTGGATCATGGTCATAAAAGTTTACTGAATCCTAAAATCATTAAAATATGTAATAATCTATAATAATTCAAAAGATTAGTTATAAGGTTAATACTAAGTGATATTTGTAGTTTGAATATAGATACAATGTGTTTATTATAGAAACCTAATTAAACACGATAATGAGATTTGGGAAGAAGTTAATGTTTATCCCTCGATATATTACCTATTTCAAAAACTAAATCATTAAGGGATGGTAATTATTTTCCTTTTACTTCCACTGATAAACTCTTTGGTGTATGGTGTGTCATATATAACACATTTGAATAAGTACATTAAGGAACATGAACATGTGTGAATCCCATAGGTATAATAAATAAAATATGATATATATTATGAAAAAAAATGTTTAATTCATTGATAATTGGGATAAATTACTACAAAACATTAACGCTAACCATTTACAATTCCTCTAGAAGGATCTTCTGTTTAAGAGGGAATTGTACGAACATTAATATGTAAGGACATAAAAGTGACAAAAAAATTTCATTAGAGTTATGAAATTTTTATGGGTGGGGGTTTAATTTGATAGAATGTTATATCCAATGATTTTAGAATTTATTTCCTTTCAAATAATTCAATTATCTCTGCTAGATTGTAGAAAAAAAACATCCAAAAAAATCAATAATGTGTTCCTTATTTTTGTAATAATTTAAAAATAAAAATTAACTAGATCATAAGATAACTAAATGAAATATAATTATTAAAACTACAAAAGTAATGAAAAATATTAAAATATTAAAATTTGCATCATCTATATCTTCCTGGAAATTAAAAATTCCAATGTTATCTATTGAATAAATGATACATGGTTGAATAATATAAGACAACATGATAATAAAATTAGAGAATAAGATTAAGGATATGAGATATATATGTATGGATCTATATAAGAATGTAATATGGCTGTTATCTAGGAGGAAACTGGATATTTGACCATTGAATATATGGTCATTGGATATAATTTTAACAAAAAGTTAAATTAGTCAAATTTAATTATTATAAAAAAATTTAAAAAAAATAAATCATATAAAATTATTAACTTTTGAAATCAATAAAATATTAATAATTTATTAAAATTCCTTATTATAATAATATATATTGTTATTAATTATATTTTTTATTTTTTGAATGAATGATTTGATGTTCTTTTAAAATTTAAAAAAATAATGATAATATACAAAAAATTTTGATATAATTTAATATTTATAATATAAATAATAAATTTTAATTGGATGTGATTAAAATAATTTATTTTAAAACTGGGTATTTTTTAAATCATTTGTTTAATAATTATTTTATATTTTTATCTTATGAATTTAAATTTATCACTTTTAAATGAAATTTAATATAAAATATAATTATTTATACTATTAAAATATATATTAATTCTTATTTAATTTTCAATTTATATGAAATATGATTAAGAGCACATAATTAATAAAAAACCAATTTCTAATAAAAATAATTATGCTGATATATATTATTTTTTCAATTTGAGGATAAATTTATCATATTTCATAATTTAGTAAGTCTAAATGTAAAAAAATTAAATTATTATGTAAAAATAATGAATGAGGTTCAATTTCATTTTTTTGAATAAAAATAATTTTTCTAGTTAAAAAATAGAGCTACCACTGCAAAAGTAAATTGAAAAAAAATTAAATTAATGAAAGAATCAATAAATAACTCTATGATTATCTATAGTTTTTTTATTGTGGGGATGTATCACCCAACTATATTATCTTTAAAACTTTTGTCTAAATTCTAGGTAAAAAATACAATATTTACACATTAATTAATCAATATTCATGGAAACATTACTGAGAACTAACCAATAAAAGTATCCCCTATTTACCCCCATAAAAAAATATTTTCCTTAATTTTCATATTAAATATCAATACAAATTACATATTTTAAACACTCAGTACACATATGTTATCATCTATTTCCATAAATTAGTTTTAAGCCCTTCATTTCAAAATAATTTTTTTTGATAATGTCTGATTTATACTATGTTTCATGTTCATCGACTTGTTTTTCAAGTAACATCTTATCTACAGTATTTATACATATCAACCTTCATAATAATTAGTTTTTGTCAGAATAATTAATATTCATTAAAAATAATATTCAAATAATATAAAACACTATATTATACATTACATATTATAAAATGTTCTTTTTGGGCTTGTTTATCAACCTAAATGATTGATTCTGTGGTATCCCCATTGTCTCAATCCTGAATTATCATCATCAAATTTATAATGGAATTATATAACATTAAATAATTATTTAATTAGTATGTATGTTTTGATAAGGGTGATAAAATTGAATGTTTATTATAATGTAACTTTTTATTTTTAATAAATCACCTAAACCATGGTTATCTTGGATACTATTATTGATAACAACACACATAACATATATCAAATGAAAATGGGGATGAATAAATAATTCAAAAAAAATATTCAAATGACTAGAATAATTTTGGATTGATGAAGTTGTCATGAATGAATTATAAGAGACATTGTTATTAAAAACCCCTAAAAACCTATCATAATTTCTAACATCCAAAGATGAAAATAAATAAAAGATAAATAAATATGGGTATTAAATGATTATATCTCATGAGTATATAATGTAAAAAATGAATAATTTTCCAAAAAATTCCTATGAAAGTTATCAAAATTATATATTATTTTTTAGAAATTTCATGAAATTATTATTTAAAGGTAAGATTCTCTTTTCCAATCACAATTTTAAATTGTGATTGTATATATATAAATATTCATTTTTGGATTTTTTTTATTTTTATTTTTCTATTCAGACCTAATTTTCTTCATCCTTTGGTAATTTAAAGTTTTTATGGTCCTCTTTACAATTTCACAACCCATTTGTTAAAAATTTATCCAAAATTATTCATGTATATAGATTCACACTTATTACTTATAATCAGAAAACAATCACACTAATCAATGTCTATGTGTTTCATATGATTTAATATATATCCTTATCTATAATTAAATAATTGGTTATGGTTTTTTATAATTATTTATATATTTTAATTAATTTTATAAAACTATTATTGTATAAAATATAGTATTTTAAAATAAAATATGATACAAATTTAATGGATATTTCATCCAATATTCAAAACAATTTTTTTATATTCAGCTAAACTATTTTATAACATTATCAAAATACATTAATATTTTGTAGGATTCAAGAGGTATATGATCTAATAATAGCATCCAATTTAAATATATATATGTATTATAATTTTTTTTTTGGAATTTTATAGAAATCCGTTTATTTCTGATGACTTAATTATGTTTTGATTGAATTATATATGATTTTATGTTAACGTGGAACACATTTTTTTGTCTTTTCATTATGTGATTGGTTGGAATATAATTATATATTTCTTAAATGAATTGGGAAAAAAATTGGGATAATAATATTATTATTGGTGAGAAAAACAAATCGATAGTGTCCTTGGGTATTGGGAGTGTACTCAATAAAATTTGTTTTTGAGTGTTTCCTCTATATGATGATGGTACTCGTAGCGATTCATGACCTAATAAAACAATTTCTATGATTTTATATGGAGTATATTTTTACACTACATCAAATTCTAATTTCATTTTTCAATGGATTATTATAAATGTATCTTGATTCCATCTTCAAATTCCTCAACTCATATGCTATACTCAAATACAACTATCACGATTATTGATTTAAGATCCATATTTCTTTTCATATGATATTTAAATGTTATTATATTCTTATTCCTTCAGGTTCATTTTATAATCACTTATTATTTTCAATTTTTAGGTCTTATGTTCACCCTTACACAGTTTTTACGAAAAACTTTCCCTTTTTTCCATTCCTAATGTAAATAATAATAATATTATATATGACATTTCAAGATGGGTATCATGTGAGAATATTATTGATTAAAATATATAATATTTTTTAGAAAACTTGTTTTATTATGTATTTAGTATCCAAAGGTACTAAACCTATTGGTTAATGGGTGATAACGTATTCTGATATGTATTTAATATTCCTCTATTATGATGTAATTTTTATATATGTTATGGTTGGCCAATATCACAAGATTCCATCTCAAATCTATACAGGGGTATTCCACATTCTATTTTATTTCCCTCATCTTCAGATATTACCACAAAGTGGTGTTCAGATGGGGAGGGAATATTTATTGAATATTTTATTAGGATTATTATATGTCGTGTCATGGGATTTAATAAATCAAATATATAATTTGATGAAATCCCATGATAAAAAATTTAGACAACTTTCATCCATAGAACCCTTCTTACAATTATGTCTATGTAGAGGGTAATGTGATTTAATTGATGGGATTATCCATATAAATAATGAATTAAACGTATGGGATAAATTGTTATATTATTATAAACTGTAATTTCTTTATTTATACTTATATATTCTCATTAATAAATTTTATTTACAATGAAAATACTTTATGTGATGATTAACATTTCGTATGAGTGGTTGAATTTTTTCTTCTACATGAGGTATATGAATAGAGGGTTTTATCATGTACATTCTATAAATTGATGATGAATATTATGGATAAATTATTTATAAATAATGATAAAATTATATATGGATTCACCATTTGTGGGTGGGTTTCAAGGGCAATATCTAATAATTATAATTTCCAGGAGTCTAAAATTTGATCATTTGTGTGGTTGATCATACCCGACTATAGATATGGAAGTTATTATTGATAATATTAGTCAATAATATTTTTATAATGGTCATAAATATTATTATTTGGATATTATAATGACATAATGGTGAGTGTAAGACACTAAATTGAGATATTGGGATAAAGGAGAATTTGGTTAGTTGGAGTTACTATGTAACATCCTATATTATTATTTCTGTTTCGGTTGTATTATATGAAAATAAAGACACTCTATTTTTCTAATATTGTGTTTATGGTGATACATGGTGGTTCTAGTAATTAGAAATTACCATTTTACCTTGTAATAATTCTTATTTCAGAAATTAGAATTGGATTCGTTTAGTATAATCCTTCCTAATTAGAATTTTTTTGCAGTTTTATTAGAAGAAATTACTATGTATTTTTATATAATAACATATTTATATTATATAATTTATATATATATATCAATGATTATGTATGTGGATGTGTCTTTATATGGATTTTCAATTGTCTATAGTGTTTACTAATTTTTAGAGTTGATGGATGTTACTTTGTACCATTGGGGAATACATGGGGTTTATTATATTTGGGATTTTTTTGTAGATTTTTCTACTTGTGGTTGTAATTTTATTTATAATGATTCATAAAATAACTATTTAATATATATTTAATTAATCATTTATATTTATATTAACATATTTTTGTATTTAAATTATTCATCCCCTTCTAGTTATGCGGGTAATTTCATCTATTTCTATAAGTTATAACCCTGATAATATTCATATAAAGTAATAAAATAGAAGGTCTGAATGGGGGAACATTGTTTTTTTCCATCTTAGACCTAGGTATGGGTCTTAGAGTGAGAGGTTCATATAAAATTTTTGTTTTTTAAAAATTCAATTTAAATACAAGAAATTGTCATGTACTTTTTTATAAGATCATAAGACAAATATTATCTTTTCCAAATGTAAAAAATGGATCTTCAATGGTGATAAAAGGATCCTAATATCTTAAAAGATCCCAATTTTTTTGTATTTTTTTCTCAAAATATTTTGATTTATAAAATGATAAATGAAATAATTAATTTTTGCTATTTAATATTAATAATATTGGAATTTCATAGATGGATATTTAAAAATAATAAGTTTGATCTAGAAATATTTTGTTTATATGCTTTTATAAATAATTTGAATTAAGAAGAAAGTGTTATTTGATTAAATTATGATATATTTATCTTTTCCCCTTTCACTATTTCTCTAGTAGTTATGTCTAGTTGAATTGTAATGTATTCATATTCAAAAGGATTGCATGAGATGAACATCAGACTCGATTATATGTGGTAATATCCATAATGGTGTGATATATATAACACCCTAGACTTAGAAACCCATGTTCATTGCTAAAACATATATTCTTTCATAATTGTAGAGGAAACAAAACAATTTGATATATACATTTTTAGTGATTTTTCATGAATATTTATTACATATAAAAAATCTCATCTAAAACACCGGACTATATTTTCCTTATATATTAAATGTATAACTAAATTATTCTCAAAATATTCATCAATATCCCACAAGTATTCCTCATACATGATAAACTTATAGAAACATCATATAAACTAATCTTCTTTAATGTGGGGGAAATGAAAACAAAATTGTATAGAAAAAATGATCAATAAGGGTAACCATAAGAGATAACAATAGAAGGTCATAAGTTTCCTAATGATGAGTTTATCAATACAAATATGTAATAATGGTGGATAAGAATAACATAATATAATAATACCTAATAAACCATAAATAATAAATTGTTATTCATAGAATAAAATATGTTGGTATAGAATACATCATAATTTTTTTGAGTGTAGAAAAATTAGTCAATAACCATGATCCATAGAAACATTACACACGAATTATTTATTACATAGAGTATTGAAATAAGAGCATCAAACATACATAAACATAAACCTTCATTTCTTATGTTAAGGATAACTTCTAATTCCATAATATAATAGTAGAAAAGTTACATTAATTGATTATTTTACACCACATTCATTGATATGTATACTCATGAGACAAAAATCACTTCTAAATGTATTGTAAGGATATTTAATTATATGCCGATTCACCACTTAGTGGAAGAAGACCCTTAGCGGTTTTGGTTTAGAATCCATTTTTCCCTAATGAGATGATTCCTTGCCCATTTTATTAGAGGGTTATATCGAACAAACCCATCATATAATAAAAAATTATACATATGTGTTCCATTTTATCCACAAGGGAATAATAATACCATTAAATATTTCATAGACCATGATAAATAAATGGGTTACATGAAAACATCCATAAATATTATGATAATACATTAATAAAAAGATAGTTCGCGGTATTATTAGTTTATATTCATGATTAATCATAAATTTTTTAATGAATTTGGACATAGATTAAATTCAAATTTATATTAGAATTATAAAATTTCTTTGCAAAGTAAGAATAAATATCCACTAATTATGAAATTTTTGTAATTTAAAATAATGGGAATAGAAATTATATTTGATAATGATTAAAACAAGGATAGGAATTTTCTTTATGTAAAATGATGAATATTGTAGAAAAATGTTCTATTGTGGATAATAGATTACAGTGAGTTTCCTCGAACTCCATTTGAATGTTGGTTAGTTATAGTTAAAATCAACCATAAAAAATTTAAAATAAAAATTACAATTTTAAAAGAACTAATTCCCTTTGAGAATGATCCAAAAAATAATATTTTTTAGATAATTAAATATATTTAATAATATATCAATATACACATTGAGTAGAAATACTCCCTGGAAAAAATAATCGATAAAGTTTTCGCCAAAAAAAATGTCTATTCAATTGAATTGTCCTCCAAAGGGTGATGAAATTGAATGAAATCAGGAAAAAGAACTAAATTAGATGAATTTTTAGAAGGTTATTGACAAAAATAACATAAAATTTCCCCCAATATTAATTTAATCATAAACTATCTCAATTTAAGAGTAATATTGGAAAGAAAATCTCCAAACATTGGTAACTATTGAATCAAATTCCCATGAATTTGATAACAAGATATAGATTTTAAAATTCACTAAATTTAATAATATTTATGCTGAAATGCATCCATTTAGAAGTATATATTCCATATATTAGAAGTTATGTGATTAATATGGAATATACCTCAATTTAATGAAAATTGAGATGAGAACCATTAGATTTATTTTAATGTTTAATAAAGGATCATTAAACACTTATATAATTAACATAAATCTATTAATAAAATTCATTATCTTTAAAAATAAATTTTATCTTATAATCCCTAATTATATTCATTTTTACCCATATATACATTTATTATAATATGATGTTTTCATTATTAATTGTTGTATACATCCTTTACAATTATGATATTTTGTACCATTATTTTGTAATTATTTTACAATATAGATATTATTAAGTCAAGGGGAATCATTTTTTTCAATTATTTTTTTATTCCCCTATTAAATTTATAGAATATATTGGTATTTTTCATGGGAATTGAATCCATGATGAGAATTTTTCATATAGTTATCTAATATCAACAAGTTAATTTATAGTGATCATATTGTTTTGTGCTACCACTATAGAACTATATTCATAAAAAATTACAATGCAATATCATAAATTACTTGTATCAATATCATGATAAAAATTCATTTTTTAAATGTTGAAGATAGTATTATATCATTTTTATAGGTTCTTTAACCAACCTAGAATGAACATGTTTAAATAAATTATGATTATGAGTATTTAATTATTTATAGTAATATAATTTATTTGAAATATAATGATATTAAAATGGTATCATTAAAGTGGATAATAAAATTTATAATTATTTAATATGAGATGTTAAATGAAAAATTTAGTGAATAAATAGGTACATTTGTCGGTGAATTCTCACTTTCTCAATACCGGTCCCATTAGAATGAATGATTTTTTATTCTTTCATAGCACCCGAGGTTAATAAATGTTTATGAATGATATATTAGAGGAAAAATTTAAGTTACTCATGATATTTTATAATTAAATGAGTGTATTGGTATGGGTGGAGTTGGGGTTTTCTATAGCTGAGCTTTGAGTATAAATTTTCTAAATACACATTCCTTAATGTATAATGAATTTCATTTAAACTAGACTACTTAACCAAAATCTAACATAATTTAAATGATTTGTGACACCCATCAATAATATAGTTTATATATAATTATTTATCATAATTATATGCAACTTAGTTTTACCATTTTAACCTCATTATACATTAACTATGGTAACTCAATTTTTAATTCTGTAACACCATTTCATTCTATAAAATAACCTTGACCTACATAAATAATTTAAATTTGATGATTAAAAATATATACTACCTTTAATGAATTTCTATTAAAAAATATTAAATATTTACATTTTAAATGAAATAACAATATATATGTATGATAATCAATTTTTAATCATTTACTTTTCCTAATGTTATTTTATCTCAAATACTAATTAAGTTACTGTTAATTTATTTTACTATATTTTAAAAAAATATTGTCGATTAATCAATTAATAGTGATCAATTTAATTTATTAAGGTAAATATAGAAAACACATATAAAGTAACTTCTATCAATATATAATTTTTTAAACAATAAATGATTTTAAACATATCACATAAAATTTAAATATTCAACTTCTTACCACGTTAATTTATTAATAATTGATATTGAAATATGTCATTTAATTTTATAAATATAAAAAATATTATTTGATAATAATAATAGCATGTGTCATAAAAAATATATAGTAATGTATTTTTCTAAAGTATTATATTTTTTTTATAATTAACAGTTTTCAATTATATTAATTTCCAAATATTATTAAAAAATTTAAAATTTTAATGTACAAATTTTATACATGTGAAATTAAGGACCATATTTTCCATGACCAAATTCACAATGACTTTATTTATATCAACCTTATTTCCAACCACTATATATTTGACAATAATATGTCATTCTAATATATATACTTCCATGCATTACTTGATACATTCATACAATTTATTTAATTATATGTCAACATGTATGGCCCATATCATATTTTCAATCTTCATTGATTTTTTTAATTGATGTTGTCATATTCTTGGGAAAACATGATTATGATGAATTTATGTTTTTATTATTTATATATACTTTTGATTTTGTTACACATGTAGTTTTATTAATTATTTATAGTAATGTATTTACATAAGGACATAATGTTTTTCCTCTATTTTAATAGAATATTTCAACAACATATATCACAATTTATTTAGTTTATTATGATGTTTGAAACACGCTCTTCATCAAGTATTTATTTAAAGGGGAGTAAGTAGTTTAATAATTTGGTGTTATATTCTAACTACCTGAATAGAATTATTCCCTATATAATTCATTACATTGATGAAAAAATATTTTGTTTCCTCTACCCAGTTATATATTTGGGATCCCACATTACTTTATTGATATTATTATTATTCTATAGAGCATTAATCAGGTGTATTTTATACTTTCATTTTAGATTATCTTTATGATCCATGTATTAGAATGATGTTCCTCAAATGATAGATCCTGATATATTGGTACAATCTATGAGTGTAGTAATACAAGGGATTGTGTAAGCACTTTATCAAATGTGATACATGGAGAATAAGATTATCTTAGAACATATTTGGTGGTAGGTAAAGATGATAAGATAACATCCATACATGAATAAGGATTAAAAAATTGGAATATATATTCGTATATATCAAAATATCATTTTCCTAAATCTTATGAACATCTTCCATGGTAATATTTGAAGAAATAACTTATCTCCAATGTATGATCCTAATTTTTCTCATGAGTTTTTCATTATTTATATTTCAGTTTATACTTTTGTAATCAAACTAATGGAGTCACTTAAGGGATTACGAATGGTTTTGGTAGCATCTGTGGCATAAAAGATCATTTGGAACTAATCATAAGAATTCATATTTCCTCAACAATTAGACTACATTCAAACAATCGTCCATCATGTTTTATATAAAATGGTGATTGCTTCAATCCAATTTCTTATTTCCACATTTATCATTCCCTCCTGAATTCTACATACATGGGATCTAATATCCTCAATTTCACAAGAATTTTTCTATTTTTATGATTTCTCCTATTTTACTTTGAATATAACGATGATAACCTATGAGGAGTCCTCTACCACCCTAAGGTTGGTGGTATACTAATTTTCCATAATTTCAAATTACTTTATATCATGCGTCGTCTGGTCATACGATGGAATTTTTAATCATTGCCTTAAATATAAATATTCCATTATTTATATTTTTAACCTAGTTAGATCACTTCATTAGATACTTATGTAGTTACAGATGTCACTAACTTGACATTTTCCACCCATTAGGTTTTCCCATTAGATGCGCTAGACTTATAGAATATAAATATGGCCAATCGATATTAAATGTGGTGTAGTTTTTCCATATAATGGAATATTTTGTTTAAATTATATATAAAGTGAATAGTATGACCATGTCAAATGACTTTCTTATGATCCATTATTATTCCCTTTATTAAATAGAATGTTTTTGATTATTTTACCATCTATTGAATAATAATATATCATTATCGGTATTACCTTAATTTTTATGAAATACCATATTCTTGTGATACATGGGAATGAATACCCATATACATGTGATACATATGAAGATATCCCATATACATACGATAATCATTAATTGAGTCACATCTTCTTATGATAGTCAGAAATGACATCCCATATTCAGATGATATTTCTAACGGTCATCCCATATTCTAATGATACTCAAGCATGTTGTCTTATATACTTGCGAGATTCAGGACTGGTGTCCCATATACATGTGATTCATGGTAGTATAGACTCATAGGATTCATGATACTTGGTCATTGAGACCCTTATTAACAAATGAGACTCGCATGAATGGTCATGGATTCTAGAGTTATGCCTCTGGTCCTAGATAAAACATTGTATCTATATATATTTATATATATGTTCCAACATATATATTGAATATATATATATATATTTGAATTTCAATACAAATAATTATATTTAAATTTAATATGACACATGTTAAGAGATATTTCAGATTATTCAGAATTATGTAGTGTCGTCCTGGTGTCCTCTAGAAACCAAAGTCAACTCGTTTATAGTTTACATGTCATTTTTACAAAATTATATCTTAACACTACCATTTTATATAGACTAGATGGATATTTATAGAAAATGTTTTTGGTGGTCTACAGTGTATATCTAAGACCCTATTCGGGATACCATTTGGAAAAAAAATTAAATTATGGAAGTATGAAGGTATAAAGGGAAGAATCTAGTTTTAGATGCTTGATATTCTGTACTATAATGGAGCAAGGAAGAAGAGTACAACTGTTATTCTCATGATTCTAGTGGAGATAGTTTTGTTATTTTTGAATTTTTTACCATATTGCATATTTTTTATTCTCTATGTCCCATGTACTTACCATATTTATATATATTAATGAGATGATCATAATTTTTTATATGATTATGATTCTTCTCCTACCTGAATGTTTCACATGGACTATTTATGCTTCTACAGGTCATTTATTATACTCTTTCTAATATAAAATTATATTTAATACTTCTATGACACACTCTAATCATGAGAGTATATTATCCCTACCATACCATCAAATTAACTGACTACTAGTTAGAATTTTCTAGTATCCAAGGAGGTTCACTTGAGGTAATGTGGCCAACAAATTTCAGTTACTTATGAGTGAAATAGGTCAAGGATGTTATAAAGTGGGATTTGAGATTATATTCCCTTTTTCTTACTTTTTTTAGTTGTTATAAATTAGAAAAAATAACATGTTCTAATATGGTCATTAGATTGTTTGAAGGGGTAGCTAACACACATACAGTAAAAATTCCTATTACCCATGTTTGGAGCTTCTATAATGGTTTTCCAATTATATGTATATTGATTTCAGTTTAAAGGGATGTAGAAGAATTGTGGAATTATTATTTTAATTTTTCATATGGAATCCACATTTACCTATGTCTTGGTAAGTTAATAATATATTATACATTTGTTATCATAAGAATGTATTATTAATTCACATGTCATCGACTATGTCATGCCTTATATTTGTATCTTGTTTCTTGCATTGTCTTTATGGATTATGATTTCTGTAATTCCATAGATATTTATAACACAAGGATACTATTGTTTCTTATATAGAGATAAATATTGGGTCATTAAGGAGTATACATAAACTAAAATAATGTTTTCCCATATACCGATATGGTGATACTCTAACTAACAAATTTTGGAATGTTTGAGGAAAGGGCCATTGGCCGCATGCTCTGAAACATAATTGGATAAAATTAAATGAATTAAATTTTGAATTTATAATGTATATGTACATTTATAAATTGGAAATAGTTATTCATTTGATGAAAATATTTCTTACAACCTTTAACATATTGATGTTAGATAAAATGGAATGTTTTTAGTTACTTAAAATTCCCAGTTACAACATATAATGATTATACCTTTCTAAATTTGTAATGATTATTCATCTAATAGGACCATGATACATATACAAATACAAATGAGTATGAACTAAAATTAATTGAAATCCACACGAATTGTTTTACATTTAAATGGTGATACTAATTGCAATGTAAGGGTTATTTTCCTCTATACATTTTAGTTAAAACTCTATATATTGAAACCTATATTATTAAATACTATTCCCTTAACCTGAATCATCTTTATTAGTGGGAAATAGTAATTCTTTCTTGTGATTAATTATGGTGGTATACATCATGGATGCCTAGATTTGGGAGAAAAACTAGGGGTGTGAATATTATATAGGAAGTTGAGTACCAATACAATTATTTTATATATATGATCCTATCTATTTCTCAACATTATCTAAGAAATTTGATTGGAAAACGTAGAGTTAGGACACTATGTAATCCTTGATTCATTCACCAGGATGATAGCAGTGTACATTCTATTGAGGTGGGGTGCCATCAGACATTATTAATATCTTCATGGGATCCACCGGTGGCACCAAATTCTATTCATAATCTTGGTGTTCATGATTAGTTTCTATATATAACCCCAAAATTCATAAAGTCCATGAAGTTATCTCCCGGACCATAACCTAATATGGTAGAGTTGAAGGGTGAATATGAAATGAAACATCCACCTAGACTCTTAGTGGATAGTTCCCTAGTTAAAGAATGTCTTGGATATAGGTCATGAAATTTATCTTTGATTATTTAGAGTTTCCTCTGAATATATGATTCATTCTAAAAATTTATATTAATTTTTATTTTACCAAGATAGGTTTAGATATTATCTCCCAAGTTGATCGCTATTCAAAAATTGTCTTGTTGGATTTTTAGACAACCTTACATGATTACCTCTTTCCATAGGCTCTAAGAGTGGACCATGAAAGGGATTTTACTCACCTAAAAAATTATTTAATGTTGGTGATGGATTATTATTCTCATTTCACTGGGATTCAACATTGCACATGAACACATGATGGGGATGAGTTGATGGAAATGAGTCGTTTTGAGGATGGTATTTTATATATCATTTGATCAATGTGGAATTTATTTTGGTTGAACACTTCTTTTAGAAATATTTAATAATGACCTTATCATCAAGAAGTACTTGAGGGAAGATAATATAGTTTTTTTGTGTGTAACACCAAAAGACTTTACAATATTTTCCTTTTAGAATATTTTTTCTATATTCGTTTAGAAAAAACGCCATATTAATATAATGTTAAATGAGACATAATTTTCTAGTTAATATACAAGCAACACAGAGGGTAGATTTCATTATATGAAAGACTAACTTTCTATGATGGATTGTGTAACATGTAATATTGAATCTTATAGAAAAATAATATATTATTTAAAATATTATTATTTAATATAATAAGATAAAACCAAGATGTTAAATTGATGGTTATTAATAGTATTATCTAAAATATAAAAATATATAGTATAATTCATTGGTTAAAAATTAATTATAAATGAATATATGAACTAATTAAATATAAAGGTAGTGTTTTTATAAAAAAACTATATTTATGCTCACGAAGTCATTTTATCCTAATAAATTAAATTAATTACAATTAGTAAGTGATATTAATGAAATTTTTATACGATATATTTAATAATTTTCTTATAATTCATCCAATATATTTTATAAGAATAAGATAAGAACAAAGAAAATATTACATACAAAAACCTATATTTCGATAAAGGAAATTTTACCACCTTTTAATGGTGCATCAACATTAAATATTAATATTGAAACATTTATGAATATAATATGAAAAAATAAAGTTTAATTTTAATGAAAAATTTTTAAATTAGTTTAGGGTGATTTTTTTTTCTTTTCTATGAAGTTTCATTTTTTATGCAATAGTGAAAAAATATTGATTTTTAAGACATAACTACTTTTTCATCAAATTTATTTTTATTTTTAAATTAAATTTTTTATTGGTTTTAAATATTAATTTATAAAAATTTTAATTCAATTAATAGAATTTAGTTATTTGGAATCAATTTCACATTGAAATTTTATATAAAAACATAGAATACTTTTAAGTATTTTTTACATTAAAACCCCACATTGTCATCTCGTCTACGTGATTAATTTTAAATAAATTTATACCACATATTTTATCGGAATTTTTTATAAATTGATTCCATATTTTGAATAAAAATAATTAATAATTTATAATAATATATACCTATTTTTTAGCACAAATATTAGTGAAAATAATTAAAATTAATTACAACAATTAAGGGAAAATTAATATAATAAGGGATTAATCCTTAAACACAAGGAACAAAATAACCAAGAAACATTTCCAAAAGCCATTGCATGGACATATATAAACCATATCCTAAATTTTATCTATTTCTTACCATTATTGGTTTCACTATACAAGCGGAATATTTTGGTTGAATTCCCGTATCAAAAAAGTAAAAGAATTCCACTCCTCCTCCACTATAAAAAGGGACTCACCACTCCCACTTATTCATACCACTCATGACCTTTGGATCAACCAAAATATACTAAAATAATGTCCCAAAATCTCTCCCATTCCACTATTGTACTTATATTAGTCATAAATCCATCTAATGAACCCCTTTGGTGTAAACCATAGGATTTACCCAAAGAACATGTAACATCCTTCCGAAATGTCTTTTATTATTTTCATTCTTCACCCCCAAAAACAATATTATTCCATGATTAAATAATATAATAATTGTAATAAATAAAATTATATGTTGTTATTATATGGGTTATACCTACACTCATAGACACTTCCATCTAATGGGTTCTAAAATTACAGTTTATGTGTTTGACCAACTACCACCTCGCAAAATGATGTCATTCTTTTTTTATGTTACAACCCCTCATGGTTGGTAATTATGATGGAAACAAATTTTATATATTATATATATGTTATTTATAAATTATTCAAGAATATTTAATTAATTCGAAACACATATCTTTCTACACCCTGTTTATTGGGAATACGATATTGTCATTAGTGGAAGTGTGGACTACCGCCTCCTCAAAGAAATTTGATTCATTCACACTATACATGGAACATATAAAGAATGGTTTTCATTAATAATATATAACATAAATTAAATATATGTTATATTCATGAAATAATTAACTTTCTTGGAACATAATATATCATTTTCTTTATTACCCTTTTCACATAATAAAATGATATAATGTCAGTTGTGGATGTGTGGAATACCACCTACCTAACACGATGTGATTCCTTTTAGATAGAAAAAATTATATATATGAGTATATTTTATTAAATAAATATTTTTTAATTATATAATGAAAATTATGGAACTATAAAACGTTACTTATCTTCTCTCCATCACAATCACTGGAAAATGGGAACATTTCTCATACGTACATACGACACAAGGTCTCCATGATTGTAGCGTTGTTTAATTTTTATTAACAATAATTCATTATTGGTTTTAAATGTATAATTGATGTATAAATATGATAATTATATCATTATTATTATTCTTTATTTGTTTATATAATTACACATTTGACCAATGTTTACCTATTAATGTCATTTTTGACACATAAACTAAATAAGGTCAAAAACCTGATGTAAAGTTAATTTTTTAATTTTTTTTCTAGAAAAATGTAATTAGTAAAATAAAAGTAATGATAATATTGAAAAAGGGTTTTATGAATGTATATAATTAAAATATGTTTATTTTTAATGAATATAAAGACACACAGGACAATTTAGAACCAAGGTATGATTTTTCATCTAAATATACATTCCATTGAGACTTATTTGTTACTATACACCAATTATCTTTATTGTGGTGTATAAAATTCCTTTATTTAATTTAATATAACGATTCACTAATACTTCATGGTATTATATATGTTACTTTGAATTATCTAGTCTAAGGGTTTTGCTTGAAAATGTCCATGTGGTAAAAGTAACCTTTGCATATTACTTTCTTTTGGGATTAATAATTTTATCTTGAGAAAACCACTAATTTGAAATAATTTTTAATGTAATGGATATTATTATAAGCTAAACCTTATATAATATTTACACATGTTGTTCACTTTGATAGTTATTTTTTTAACTGGGGAATTAGTGATAAATTCATATCATCTTATCATTATCGATACATTTTGATAAGGAACATTATTTTTGAATAAAATTGATTATTAAACACTTAAAGAATGATTTAGAAATGAAATAAATAGGTTGGACATAGTTTAAGGAAATACCTATGGGTAGGGTACTAGTTAATGAAATACCTTGATGCATCAGTTTTCGTTTGATATAAATAAGTTGGAAAAATCAGAATAGATTAAATTATCATATATTAATAGTAATGGTATCGTATTACTGGGAAAAAACCCTATAATAATTAAGAATTTAATTTATTGATAATTAAATTATTATTATTATTATAAATTTAAATGTTGAGTCTACATATCAATTGATTCATATCATTCTCATTTTATTGATTAAATAGAACGTTTTATTGTTTGTCACCATATCATATCGATTATTCCATATATAGTTATTTGAATGACATGTGTTATTAGTTATTTACCATTAAAAGTTGATTTAATGTCCTAAATTTATTATATATTCTAAATTATATTCCCATACTGATTATTTGATCCCACCATTATTCTATTTTATTTCTCTAGTTTATGAAGAAGATACATTTGAATAAGATTTTAAGGATGTTGTTCATATGATTTTATTATGTATTATATATTATATTTAATTTCTATATATAATATGGGTATCGTGTAAATAATATTCTTTTCCAAAAATTAAAAAAAATTATTCTTTTATTATTTAAAGCTTGTATTTATGAAAATGTAAGAAAATAACGCACTTGGTTGGTGATTTATGGGGTCATGTGGTTACAGTTGGAATTAGAAAATGTTTAGCAGCCACCATCGAAAATAGATTTGGAAATCATAGAGTAGGGAACTTAAACCTATGATACACATTAAGGATAAGTATACAAAAACACCCTATAATGTTATTATGTTGGAGATTGTTTTGGTATTCGTACAAATACATCCTTATCTGGATAATAAAAGTGGATTTGGTTCTAGAACAAATGTACCTAGGGGTATCAACTCATACAAGGTACATCGAGCCTAAATCAGTGAAACCTGGTACATGATAACTGGCCTTACTACCCATCTCGTTCGACACTCTTGGGGTCTTATTTTGGATAACTCAAATTTTATTTAAAAAAACATAATGGAGAATTTAAATGTAAATATTTCCCCAAAAACCCAATTTTGACGACTCAAAGATTTATGATGCAAAAATCTGTAATAGGTGATTTAAAATGTTTTGAATTATAAATTATTATTTAATGATCTAATAAAATTTATTCAATTGTATATAAAAGGAACCATGAAGGATGAATGATATCAACACTCGTGTAAAATGTAGAGATTTACCTATTGAGTAAACCAATGCAGGTTGTATTGGAATAGATAAAATTATAGAAATATAAGGGAAACATAACCAGGTTTGGAAAAATTACCTATCATGAATAGAGAAAACTATTCTATAAAGACAATATTCAATGATGGATCACTTTATTCAACAGAATCCCCTAATATTTAGTGGGACAACTAATCCCATTGAAGCTGATAAATGGATTATGTCTTTGTAGAAGATATTTCTGTCTTCGGGATATGGTGAAAAGAAAAAGGTTACACAAAAAAGTTTATTTTTTAAATAAAGATGTGGATCAGGGGTCATTAATACAAAATAATATGGAGGAAGAGTAAATAGAACTCAAGGAGTGGAATTATTGTTAGGATGAATTTTTTGATAAAAACTTCCCCCAGGACCAGAATACTAAGATGGATATAAACTTCATAAGATTAATGAAAAAGGAAGAAGTGGTTGTTTATGATTATGAATCTACCTTGATAAGTTCATCTAGGTATGATATGGATTACATATGAAACAAATATTGCATGATTTAAAATATATTTTATGGTCTTACTCCAAATCTCTTATGGGCATTTGATTCAATGGCTTTTTCATTATACAAAGAGATACATTAATGTTCTATAAAAAAGAGAAGAAATTATCTAGGATCAACATATTCAAGGGGAATCATGATAATAAGATTTCATATAAACACAAATAGGTATAAAATTCATTAAATAAGATGATGAATAAATTTCCATTGTGTGAGAAATGTGGTAAGAATCACCCTGGTAAATTCATTAAGGTAATTGGGGTTTTTTATAAGTGTGGATATAAGGGTCATAGTGTAAAATACTGAAATGGGAAGAATAAAAAGGCTACTATTAAGTGTTAAAACTTCACATATATGGGGAATTATACAAATTAATTCCCTAAGAATCATGGAAATATACAATAAAAGAATCTATGGGATCAAGTTCAAGCGTATGTTATTGACTCAAATGAAATTAAATGATTAATATACTTTTGTATTTGGATATTAGAAGTATTTTGGTAATTTATTTCATTGATAATGTGCTCATCATATTAATTATGAAATATATATGGATTTTAATATATTACGTTTTCATTATATATTTTAGATCCTATGTTGAATGGAACTAATAAAACTGATTTGGTACATGGTTAATTCTTTTGAAAATATAAGAATGAGGGAAATATAAGCCTTAATATGTTCCTAATTTTAAGATAGTGATTCTTGGATAGCGAAATTATTGATTTGGATATGTATTTATAAACTTGGAACTGATTTATGTCTACAAATTGTTTTATTTTATATTTTATGGACTATACAACACTTTGGATTTTTGGAATATATCCAATAACATGTGTTTTAATTAAGTAAAAAGTTACAATTCATGATTCCAATAATGGTTTTTGATATGTAAATTTATTACCATATTTCTTGAAAATAACAGATGATGGTGTTCACTTATTTGATATGTGGGGATTAGGTATCCACTTAATGTTGATTGGAGGCTAATGATAAGTTTAAATTTAGTGTCCATCCTTTGAATGTTTTGTATCATAATCTTTTTGAAATGCTATATGTTTATGAAATGGATTAATTCAATCTTTGGATGAGGTTTTAGAGATTAATGTATTAATTCACCATGGTATGAAACTATAATACTAAATGAAAAAAAAATATTTCAAGGAACTATGAAAGGATAAGGCCAGGTTTCTTAAATAGAAACTTATATTTACTTATATTCATATTGTGTAAAAGAATACCTAAACTATGGAATAATTACCTTGAAAAAATGTTTTCCAGTTATAATCATTTTTGATGGTATCAATGAATGTTTCCTTAATGTGGTTTAAAGCTTTGTGTTCAACAAATTTCATCGTAACATGTTCTCTATCACACTTCCTCATAACATGATTGTTATATTTATCTATTGTATCCATGTTTATATTTCCCACCTATGTTCTCTAACTAGTGATCCTAGTTAAGTGACCATTGTACTTCCCTTTCACTATTATTAAGAAGATGTGTTACTAAACATATTCCTGATATGGGTTTTTTAACAATATATTATTTCCATATTTCAATCCCTTGATTATTGATATCAAATTTGAATTATGAGGACACAATTTATTCAAGGTGGGAGAATTTTATACCCCAAAACATTATAATATTTTCCTTGTAGAATAAATTTATATTTTTTTCTAGATTTATTTATATGAAACACAAATTTAATCTTATGTTATACACAACATAATTTTTATTTTTCTATAATAGGAACACCGAGGTTAGATTGCGTTAGACATGAGCCAAACTTTCCTCTATGGCTTGAATAATACGAATAACCGAGTCTTACTGAACAATAAGATATTATAAAAAATATTATTTTTAATATTATAAGATACAATGTACACATTAAATTTATGGTTATAAATATTATTAAATAACCTATGAAAATTTATTTTTTCTTTATTGGTTCAAAATTAATTGTAAATAAATATTAGAACCAATTGAATACAAAGGAATGTTTTTAATAAAAAAACTATTTTTATGCTCACGAAGGAATTTTATCCTAATAAATTAAATTAATTATAATTAGGGAGTGATATTAATATAATATAAATGTATATATAATTACATAATTTATTTACATTCAACCAATATATTTGATAACACTAAGAGAAGAACAAAACAAATATTACACATAAAAACATAAATTTTTATAAAGACAATTTTAAATCCCTTTAATGGTGCACCGTCCCCAAATATTAATATTAAAACTTTTAGGAATTTAATATTACATAATAAAAATAATTTATTAATTATAAACATAAAATTTATGTTATAGTGTGTTATTTTTTTATATGTATCTGACGTTTCAATTTTTTATGAATAGGGAAAAAATACTGAATTTTAATTCAAAACTAATTTTTCATAAAATTTATTTCTTTGGTTAAATTTAATTTTTTTTGTTTTAAATAATAATTATATTAATTTTACATAAATTAATATCGTTAATTTAATTTTAAATAATTTCCTTTTTAAATTGAATATAAAACATAACAACCTTTTGAACAATTTTTTACTTTAAAACCACACATTGTAATCCAATCTGATGGATTAATTTTAAATTAATTTCATCCAAAATTTTTATCATAAATTGAATAATTGGATTCCATATTTGAAATAATTATAATTTATTATTTATAATAATGTCGACATCGTTTCTGACTAACAATATTAGTAAAATTAATTATAATTAATTGTAGCGATTAAGAGAAAAATTAGTTTAACAGTGGTCTTATCCTTAAACGTAAGGCCCAAAATGGCCTATAAAAATGTAAAAAATAAATTTTATGTGTATATATGGAACTAATACTTCATTTTATTTAATATTTACACTTAATGTATACAATTAATTTTCGAAAAGTTTAGGTGGAAATCCCTTTTAAATTTTTTTGAAGTATTCCACTGCTCCCCCACTATAAATAGGCACTCACTCCTCCTACTTATTCACCCCTAATTCCCTCTGTATCGAAAAAAAGAGTACCAAATAATCTCAAAAAAATCTATAACCTTATCCTAGAAGCCTCTGCTTTATAATAATTTAATTCAAGTAATCCCATTGGAGCAAACCAAAAGGTGTTACCCAAATAAGAGGTAACATCCTTCCTCAATATATTTTGTTTTATTTCAACTATCCCCCATAAATTATTATTATTATAAGGCCCCAGCCTTAAACATTACTTAATCTTGAGATATTTCAAGAATACACATTGAGTATCTTTTCAGGTTTATAGTTTTAGAGATTAGATCATAAAACATGCTTTGCATCCCAAATTTAAACAAAGTGGTTACAATAAAAGAAAGTATTCATTTTTCCCATCAACGGAAACATATTTAAAATAAAACATGGATTCATTCTTGAAACATCCTTGACACTATCATCATATCATGTACCTTTTCCTTGACATGTGAAAAACATTTCAAAAACTTGGGATGAGCATAAAAGCTCAGTAAGGGATATAAAAGTAGGAAAAGAAAACATTATTCCATGTATGAAATCATACTTTACTCATAAAACATAAGAATTTTTAACATACCTCATCAAATCATGAATTAATCATAGAAATCATAAGACATAAAGGTAACTTGAGGCATTCATAACATTCTTACGTAGGGAGTAACCCTCATGGTTAAGTTTGAAATACCCATCACATTATATTCCCTAAATCACTTTGTAGAAACATTAATGTTTAACTCCTTCACGTTACCCAATGCATTGGAGAACCATATCGGGCTCACCCGCCCTTAGTTTATCGTGGAACCACCCATCTTCATAACAATTCCCAAGAACCCTAACATAATCGTATCACATAAAACATGCATAAAAGAAATATAACATTTCCACTTTTCAATCACAAGATATCAATACAACACATTGATATAAAAACATTATGAAAACCATTTTAAATTCCAAAATAAAAGAAAAGTAAAACATGATATTTATTTTTCATTTAAAAAAATTATGGCTTGTAGAGGAAGCCGAAACTCAAATAATGGTCACGGCGGCGGAGAAGTCGTTGTCACCGCATACGTATAACAAAAACATTCCCTTTTGTCGTTTACTAAAATGCATCGTATAAAAAATATTCTTTTTGAATAAATGTAAAATTCAAAGGGTTTTATACACCGTATAAAAGAATGTTGTGTATAAAACAAAATATGCCTCAATAAAAGGAGATTGAGACGAAGTCTCATACCTCGGGTCCGACTTGACTTGATCATTCTTTAACCTCCTGAATAATAAACATGAGTTAATTTATACTTTCTTAAGAACCTTTCCCTAGTTCATTATTCCTTTAATATCACTTATTACCATTTTATGAACACAATGTAATTTTTTACGTTAATAATGGTCGTTTTGTCGATCATTGGTACTTGAGTAAAAAATAAACTCTTTATAATTACAAGTTTCTCATGGGGTAAAATAACCATTATATCCAGAATTATATTCATGATTTTGATATCATATATATCATATATATCCAGTATTTACATTCATTTATTATATTACATAACATTTAGAGGTAAGAAATGAAATGCACCGTTCATGGAGACGGTAAGCCATACGTACGCATGAACGCTACTTCCATTTATGTTTCATATTTAATGGAATTAAAACATAATGATACTTAATAGTATTATAATTCCAGTATGGTATCATATATAATATCATTAAATCTATCCTTTATATGTACCACATATGGTATTAACAAATCAAATCACTTTGAGGGGGCGGTAGTCTGCACTTCCTAAAATGATGATATCGCGTTTACCCATAATAGAAACCATAAAGGTATTCCATAAATGAAAAATACAAAAGCATAAGGAAAACATAAACATATTATATATCATATATAAATATAGTGACATCATAATGTCCACTTTTAAGGTGTTAAAAGAAGATTGAACATTCATCATTTCGTGAGGCAGAAATTCGCCATCCACAGAAACAGTATGTTCTTTAACCATTAGATGAAGGTGTGTGTAAGTGTAGCTCGAATAATTATTATAACAACATCCTAGTATATGGAATATACTGGTGTTGTTACAAAGGAAATGAATAAAAAGATTTAAGGGGTTGGAGAAGAAAAATAATACAAAAGAGAATTAGAGGAGACTTTACCGTTGAATCGGGTAACTCCTCTTGGTTTGAACCAAAAGGGTGTCTTTAAGGGATTTCTGCCTAAGGTAAGGCTTCTAGGATGAAGATTGGGATGTGGAGAGACAAAATGAGCAGATCTTGGCCGAGCCAAAGGCTTGAGAGGTCTGGGTAAGGAGGTAGATTTGGGGGACTTTTATAAGAGGAGGGGAGGGGCACTCTTGGAAAGGTATAAAATGTTACTTTATTTTCAAATGGGTTTCAGATTTTAAAGGTCCCACACTGATGTATTTCTCAGATATGGTGATAAGGGGTCGAAATCCACCCATCCAATAGGTTTTTTACATTTGTAGGTATTAGATTTTATATTTTCTTTTCATTTTATTTAAATCGTTAAGTAATGAGGCAATCGTTGCATCATCATGGTCTCACATATAATTTAATTTATATAATGTCTAAAAATTATAAAAGAATTACTATGATGTAGTAAATATTTTTATCTTTCCAATGACTATTTATAGACCTAGAGATCATTTATGTAGACAAATTTAAAAATGTTTTACTCAGGTGATACATTCTTTGTTATATTTACTTTCTTTAAATAATAAAAAGATAAAAAGTCATTATCACACAAAAGTGATTCAATGGGTTCCCCAAGTTTGGCACAAGGCATACCATGGTCTTCCATGACACAACCAGTACTATTAGGACACATTTTGGAGACATTTGTTTTATTATGATATTATTTTATTATGCTTAACTACTCGATTACTAATTAATCAAGATAATTAATGATAATTACCGTCGCTACTATTCACAAATTCCAAAAATAAAAAGAGTCTTAATTACATAATTTGGACCTTATGATTCCAAATATGGAATCCATTTTACAAAATTTTACACACATAAATTGCAATAATTAATTTAAAAATAATTCATGTTGTCAAAATAAATAGTGGGTTTTTTTGAAACAATATCTATGAAAAGTTTGGCATTAGTTTATGCCCAATTCCAAAGTGAAATTAATTATAATGACCTCTATTGGATTAAATGGTAAAAATATATTCTATTTAAACTTTAAAACCAATTAAAAAGATAATTTAACCATATAATTAAATTATATGAAAAAGAAGTTTTGATGTAAAATGCAGTATTTTTCACTATTCATTAAAAAATGAACATTGTCAGAAAAATATCAAAAAAATATCCAATGTAAATTTCAATGTCCCAATCATATTGAATAAGTTTATTTTTACAAATATAGATTATAAAATTTTCAAAATATTGATTTAAAAATGGTTCGCCATCAAAAGGTGGTAAACCAATCTTTTAGAAATATTAGAGAATTTTATGCTTAAGATTGAATTTATTCCCATTTTAAGCCTCTAAAACACAATCTAATTCATAAATAGACATAGATAAGTATATATATTATTCATTACTTACTTGGGATGTTACATCCTTCCCCCCTTTAGAAAATTTCCTCCCCGCAATTTATTTACTTGTCGAATAAGTGGGGGTATTTATCCCTCATTGCATTTTCAGATTCCCATGTTTCCTCTTTACTCATGTAGTTTTTCCACAAAACCATTACATGATGAATCACCTTATTCCACAACACTTGCTCCCTGTGGTCAAGAATCTGGACTGGTTTTTCCTCATAAGATAGATTCTCTTCCAACTGAACCACCTCTGGACTCAAAACATGAGATGGATCTGGCATGTACTTCCTTAACATTGAAACATGAAAAACATTGTGTACCTGAGATAAACTCGGAGGTAAATCCACTCAGTATGCAACTGATCCAACTCTCTCTAGAAGTTCATATGGTACAATGAACCTTGGACGCAGCTTTCCTTTCATCCCAAATCGCATCACAATTTTCCATGGTGATACTTTGAGGAAAACATGATCACCTACCTTTTAAGAGAGATCATTCCTCCTGTTGTCTGCATAACTCTTCTGTCAGCTATGAGAAGTTCTCATGTGTCTCTGTATCAGCTGAACATTTTCTGCCAACACTTCTTCAAATTCCAGTCCCATTAACTTCCTTTCACCCACTTCATCCCAGAAAGCTGGAGTTCGACACCTCTTCCCATATAATGCCACAAATGGTGCCATCTATATAATGGAATGAAAACTGTTATTATAAGAAAACTCAACCAAAGAAAGATGTTGGTCCCAAATTCCCTGATAATCTATCGAACAAGCACGTAGCATATATTCCAAAGTCGTAATTGTTCGTTCTGACTGCCCATCTGATTGAGGATGACAAGTTGTACTAAAATTTAATTCAGTACCGAACGACTTCTGAAGGTCTTTCCAAAAGTTAGAAGTGAACCTGGGATCACGGTCAGATACAATGGAGAGAGGAACTCCATGTAACCTGACTATCTCTTTAAGATACAAATGGGAAAGTTGATCTAGGGAAAAAGTATCTCGTATAGCAAGGAAATGAGAATATTTAGTCAAGCGATCAACAATAACCTAGATTGCATTATTACCTCGAGGTGTCTTCGGCAATCCCACAATGAAGTCCATGGATATATTCTACCATTTCCACTCTGGTACTAGTAGAGGCTGAAGAATCCCTTTCGGTAACTGTCGCTCTACTTTAACCTGTTGACATGTCAAACACTTCATAGTAAAAACAGCAATATCCCTTTTCATTCCATCCCACCAGTAATACTCCTGAAGATCTCTATACATCTTTGTACTTCCTAGACGAACTGAAAACGGAGAACTATGAGCTTCAAATAACAACTCTCTCTTCAACTGTGAATCACAAGGCACACACAATATCTTCCCAAATCTCAAAACACAATCATTATCAATGTTGAATTCAGGCAACATACCATTCTGAACCAGCTCTATCTTTTTCTGCAACTCATTGTCTTGCTTCTGTGCTTGCTTAATTCTGTCTGATAGAGAAGATTTCAATGATACCTGAAACAAAACAGAATAATATCCTGCACCAACAACTTCTATGCCAAAGTTCATCAAATCCTTAACCAAAGGATCACGTTCCAAACGCAACATTGTTAATGAAGAATTACTTTTTCGACTCAAAGCATCAGCCACTTTATTTTCTTTTCCCGGATGGTAATGAATTGTACAATCATAATCCTTGATTAATTCTAGCCATCTCCTCTGTCTCATGTTCAATTCTTTCTGAGTGAATATATACTTCAAACTTTTGTGATCAGTATATATTTCACACTTTAAACTATACAAATGATGCCTCGAAATTTTTAAAGCGAAAACAACAGCACCTAATTCCAAATCATGTGTAGGGTAATTTACCTCATGAGTTTTCAACTGACGTGAAGTGTAAGAAATTACATGATCATTCTGCATTAGGACACAACCAAGTCCTTTTAATGAAGCATCACTGTAGATAACAAACACACCATTCCTGGAAGGTAGTGCCAAAACTGGAGCATTCACCAATATTCTTTTCAGTTCCTGAAAACAATCATCACATTATTTTGTCCAGATAAACTTAACACCCTTCCGAGTTAGCTTAGTCATTGGACTAAATAACCGGGAAAAATTTCTAACAAACCTTCGGTAATAGCCTACCAAACCAAGGAAGCTACGAATCTCGGTTACATTTGTGGGTCTTGGCCATTCTTCAACAACCTTTGTTTTTGCAGGATCAACAGTTATCCCATCTTTAGAAACAATGTGAACAAGGACAGAAATTTGTTGCAACCAAAACTCACACTTGCTGAATTTCCCATACAATTTCTTTTCTTTTAAGGTTTTCAAAATAACCCTTAAATGACTTTCATGCTCCTCTTTACTTTTAGAAAACACCAAAATATCATCAATGAAAACCACCACAAACTTATCCAAGAACTCATGGAAAATTATATTCATAAGGTCCATGAATACAGCAGGTGCATTGGTTAGCCCAAAAGGCATAACTACAAATTCATAATGGCCATATCTTGTTTGAAATGAGGTCTTTGGAACATCTTCTTCCTTTACCTTCAACAGATGGTACCCCGATCTCAGGTCAATCATTGAAAAATACTGAGCTCCCTGGAGCTGATCAAACAAATCATCGATATGAGGAAAAGGATATTTTCTCTTAATAGTGATGTTATTCCAGGCTCTATAATCAATGCAAAGTCTCATAGAACCATCTTTCTTTTTAACAAATAAAATAGGAGAACCCCATGGTGATCTGCTAAATCGAATGAAACCTTTCACTAATAAATCTTGCAATTTCTCCTTCAACTCTAAAAGTTCAATTTGAGCCATTTGATAAGGAGGTTTTGAAATTGGCTTAGCATCGGGAACTAAGTCAACAGTAAATTCAACTTCCCGATCTTGTTTTATTTCATGCAACTCAACAAGAAAAACATCAGGATACTCATTTACCACTGGCACAACATTAATCTGAACAGTTCCCATGTTTTCAACAATATGTGCAAGGTAACATTCATTTCCATCTTTTACAAGTTTCTCGGCCTCTTGATATGTTATCAATAGTAAGGGTTCATTCTTGTACACAAACTGAAAGACATTCTGAAAAGAAAATTCTTTAGCTCTACAGTCAATCTTAGCATGGTAAATAGAGAGCCAATCCATACCCAGGATAACATCAAACTCTACTAGAGGTAAAACTATAAGGTTTTCAAGTAGGTTCTTTCCACGGATAAGGATATGAAGATTCTTATAAATTCTTTTCGCCTCAACATTTCCCTCAGGTGTTTTTACCACAAGTTCAAGAGTCATTTCTTGAGATGGTATTCCCATTTTACTAGAAAATTTTTCAGAGATAAAAGAATGTGTAGACCCCAAATCAAACAACACACTGGCATAATCTAAAAAACAAACAAAGTACCTGATACCACTTCATTTGATGGCCCAACATTTGCTAAAGTAGTTGAAAAGGATTTCACCACCCCTTTCTGCTTATACTCTAACTGCTTCCATCACTCGAGCTCTTTGTCGGACACTCGTTTTAGAGGGTTTTCTTATGAAATTTGAAGTGGTAACAATTAACTTTTCAATCTTACTTTCTTATTTGATTTTTTACTTGCTCCTGAGACAATCACTTAATTGTAATAATTTTCTTGGGTGATCAATATTTTTATTTCAAAAACCGTATACCGTATTTTTATATTGTGTATACATTTATTTTTTTTTGATTAACTGGGGAGTTATTGATAAATTTGTATCTTCTATTCAGTACAGATTCATTTTGATAAGCTACATTGTTTTTTAATTGATTTGATTATTTAATAAATGAGGAATAATTTAGAAATGAAATGAATGGGTTGTGTAAAATTTAATTCAATCCCATTAAGCTGAGGACCGGTTAATACGATCCCCTAGATGCATTGGTATTCTCATGGGATGATTTATTTGGCGAAATCAGAATCGATTAAACTGTCTTATCTTGATGGTATTGGTATCAGATGACTGGGAAACATAACGTCTGATAATTAATAATTTCATTTATTGAAAAATAATTTACTATTATAATTCATGAGATTATTGTGTTGAAATATCTATGGATTAATTTCATTATCATTTTATTTATTAGGTAGAATGTCTTTTAGTTTCTAACCTTTCCATATTGATTATTCCATATCTAGTAATTTGAATCGCATGTGTTATTAGTTGTTTACCATCCCATGTTGATTAAATCTCATTAATTCATTATTTATTCTGACTTAATTTCCCATAAAAATAATTTCAGATCACCCTTATTCAATTTCATTTTTCTAGGTTATGAAGAATAAATATTTTAATAACCATTCTAGGATGACGATCATTTCATTTTATTATGTATCATGTTTATTTTCTATTTCCTAATGTAATATGGATATCATGTATGTAACAGAGTTATAAAAAACACTTAAACATTATTTTTCCTTTGGTTTTTGAAGATTTTATTTATTCCAATATAATAATGTAATGCACCAGCTACTAGATTTATAGGGTTGGGTCGTTAAATTGGGGGATTCACCACTAGGATAGGGAAGCAGTTCGACTAGCAGAACAAAACGTTTCTTTGAGTCTACCCATGAGGTAATCAAAAGTTAGATGAAACACACTGATAGATACATAATTCTTCAACAGTGAAAAAATCTATGGAATAAAAAAGACATTGTTTCCGAAATACCCTGTTTAATGCTAATTATATGGATGGTTGGTGAATTTTCAACACTTTTTAGGGCCATTCCATCAGTTTATAGTGGGAGAGGAACTATATCAGCACCCCTATAGTTGTTGTATTATATATACTCTATAGGTATTTATCTTGAGTAATAACAACTATTTTTGAATATGAGGTGTTAAGGTCATGGTAGCTAGGATGTAGAAGTAAAACACTTACTAAGTGTTCCTTCTTGGGGTAGTCTAGTTATATCTCAATCATGTTGGTCCATCCTTATCATTGTAGTGAAACATACTCTTGAAGAGAATATTATTGGGACATCCACTATTTTTTTTACTATTATAGTAATGTATACATTAGAATATTCAATATTATACACATGAGAATCACATTATTTCATGTATTCTATAATTAGGCAAAGTATTGGCCTATATATTTAGTACTTTGGTGGTTTCATAAATAATGATACTCCATTGGGGGTCCAATATGTGAGCATAAAACGATTTAAGGAATTCCCCATATATATTTGGTTTTCCTTTTATATGGAACATCACGGTCCTCATGATGATGGGATTTGACATCATACATGAGATGGTTTGGGTAGTACCATATCATGTTCACAATGAATGCAATCATCGGTGGGTTTATTTCATATCAAAAAATAGTGGTAATATCATTCAAAAAGGTAAAAATGGATGTCTAAGAATGCTGATATAGACCAAAAGATCATGGGATGGGTAGAGTGACATCCTAGAATTCTAGTCTATTTTATAATGATGAGGGGAGGAAATGTACATATTTACATCCATTAGTTGATAATATTAGGGATGTCTTACCTAATGATTTTCTAGGTTAGATATTATGTGATATGTATTTTTCACTACCAATCTTATTCCAGGGGAAGAACTAGTGTCTATTACACCTTATAGGGTGTTATACATTGAGCTTCAAGAACACGAGAAGTATGACAAGGAAAAGGAAGCTAAATATTTTTATATAACCCAGTACATCAAAATCGGGTTCAGAAATACCATTCTATGAGAATGTAGATGGTACACTCATGATTTCATTGGATTACAAGAGGTTGAATCAACCTACACAGAAGAAAGGTTATCCCCTACCTCAAATAAATGATCTCTTGGACCATATTTTAAGAGTGAGGGTTATATTAAATATATATTTGATGTAGGTCTATCTCCACGTGCATATAATATAGTCAAAAATACCATATCCAACATTTCATAGTACATATGACTTATATGGGTATTTTTTCATGGTGTAAAGTCACACGAATGTGCCTACAGTATTCATGGATAAATTGAATCATGTTTTTTACCCTTATTAAGATTCATTTGTGGTAGTATTTGTTGAAAAAAACTTGGTGAATTATAATACTCAATGTGGTTATTCCAAAAAACATGATATCACACACAGTACAATTATGTAATACAGATTTATGATAATATTACCAAATGGCACTTTTGGAATGACAGGGTTCTCTTTCTAGGTTAAATGATCTCTGAGGTAGGAATATCAGTTGACCTAGAGAAGGTTATTTTTTAGTTTCCTAGTACAATTTACAAAACATTATTTATATAAGGATTTTTATGGGGTGTTTTGGATATTAAATGGACTTTACATAGGATTTATCAGGTATTAAATCCCCACTCATATTCATGAACAATAAATTTGTGAAGATTACCTGATCTGATGCCTGCAAAAATGATTTTATGGATTTAAAAGGAAGAATAACATTAACCCAAATCCTAATTCAGCTACATATTTGTAAAATCTATAAATCGTGATGATATTCTTGAGTAATTGGGCATGGAGCCTTTATACAATATTAATATCAAGTCATGGTGTATGGGTCATAGAAGATGAGGCCTCATGAGTATAATTACCCAATACATGACCTTGAGTTATATGTTCTGTTTCTTGTGTTGCGTTGTTTGCGGCACTATTTGATGATAGAGATATTTGTGGTGTACAAAAATTAAAATAGCCTAAAAAATATTTATATAGTGTCACATTAATCACATAAAACATAAGTAGGTTCAATACCTGCATTCCATCAATTTTGAGCTTCCTAATATTATAGGGAATGGTAATGTCATTGATGGTTCCCTATGTTGGGAGCATTAAAAAAACCCAGAACAAGAGGCTGGTAGTGAGTGGATGTTTATGGACCTATTTTGAAAGCTACACTTATATGTTCAGGATCATAAAAATTTATATATTCTTATAGCTTTGGTAGCGGCCTATTCAATATTGAATATAGTGGATATGGGGTAGCTTTATAATCCTCAGGTATGGGTACTATGGGAGAATGTTTTAGGTGGAGATCCACCACTTGTATTGGTTGTTTACTAGGATGAGATCTTACACATTCATTTATGAATTTTTGTTCTAGCCAATATTAAATAGGAATTGATGTGAGGTTCCAATGCCTCTTCTCATTAATAACATCCCAGTGTTATGGATATGTATAGTGACATATGTTGAATCTATTGTTGGTGGAGAATAAATAAGGAGGTACCTGTATTTGTTACTCAGTGTTCCACTTGTCAACAAGTGAAGGTGGAGCACCATTGACCAGTTGGGATTCATCAGTTGTTTCCCTTTCAAGAGTTGAAATGTGATGAAGTCAATAAGGATTTTATTAATTTGTTACTGAGATTCCCTCTAGGTAATGATGTGATATGGGTGATGATTAATAGGACAAAAGAATTCACTCACTTTTTTTTATAAATGTTACATTTTCAATCTAGATCAAGGAAGAATATATGTCCAAGAGATCATATGACTCCATAGAGTTCCATGCACTATCTTATTAGATGGAGAATCTCATTTTACAACATTCTTTGGAAGGGTTTGTCAAAGGCTATTCTTACATCGGTTCTTCTTTTCCCAACCTTACACCCTCATGGTGATTGTAAATCCATGCATATGATATATAAATTGGATGACATGCTCCAACAGAAACTTATAATTAGTCTTTTAGATACATTTGATGAAATTATAGGGATGTATTTTCTTTCATTGTATAGATCCAAAATAATTTACTATCAAAATGAAATCACCATTTGAATCATGAACCACTCTATGATTCCTTACATGGTCATGGGAGATGATGAAAAATCATTGGAATCATCATCTAATGTTTCGATATTATTTCCTTGTTGATCTGGTGTTATTTTATCACACATTCCCACATCTATTTTTGTGAATGAAAATTTTTTGATATGTAAAATTGATCTTATAAAAAATAATCATTGAGTCTGGACATATCTAGTTGAATTTGGTGTCTAATTCATATTGTAATTAAAATTTATTTTTTGGGTTATCAATTGATTATGGTTCTGGGTGTAAGTATTTATATCATCTACAGATTATTTGATTTTTTTAAGGAATTAAAATAATGATTTTTAATGATTATTTGTTGAATAATATCTATATTATCTGAAGTGCCCAGATCAGTATGAATCACTAATAGGGGGAAGGGGTGAATCAGTGATCCCTTTGAATCATTTTACTAATTGATTCTTTTCAATTAAACCTCTATGGCTATTTAAAGCCTCGATCCACTCTTCTGGTGTCTCTCAACCTTACCTCGAATGATGTTGTAAATTTAAAGGCACTGAGCACAAGGATTTAAATGGTTCAGTTCGAAGACCTACTCCTTGCGGTGTTGGTTATTCATCCAAACATAGATTCTCCACTATAATTCAATTAGTAATTACAATGGTTGATATAGAGTCCCACTGTATCTCTCCTAAGTCCCAAAAGAAGTTCTTTGTGTTGCTTCCCACAATGTTACTAGAGTCACACTGGCCTGCTTCAGATTCCCATTGGAGACTTCTTCTCCTGCTGAATCTCACGGGGTTCTTCTAGATCATGAGTCACACAAGCAGTTTCCTTTATTAAGTTCTTCTTTGATTCATTATAGATGATGTTCTTATCCCTTTACACAGGCTTGTTGAATCACACTTGCCTGTGAATCTCTTCAAGGATCTTCAACATCCTTTGGAAAGGTTTGTTGTCCTTGCTCAATATTTAGGATCACTTGAGTTGATCAGTTCTCAGTCTCAACAATACTCAGGAAATTTTTTCTTCTTCTGATGTAGACGTGGCCTCTCTAAGATGTGTGCCAATGGTGCTCACAAATTCTTCAAGAATATAATATGAAAGAACGATCTTGCACAATATCACCACTGTCTTTATTCTTGGTTTCTCAAACATTGTAAACTCATATGGAAGATCTTCTTTAACTTTTTCTGACTTCAGTCTCAATTCTCATTAACTTCATGCATGGATTACCTAAGATCCAATACCTCTTCTATTTGGATATCTCAGTTTCTTATTTAGTGAAATAACAGAATACACTAAGACTTATCCTAATTTTCTTGTAAATAATCACATACACTTTTTTGATTATTCAAACACTAAAGATCAGCTCACTTGGAATCATTTGAATTAACACACGTGCATGTGTTTATGCATGCATGCATGTATGTTGTGTAGTTTTTCACCCTGATAACACAATATTTTCTTGTTCAATGTGTGTGGGTTATGAAATTACACATACACTGTCTTCCTTCTCACTATACACACATTCATGTTCCTTCTCTTTTGATATTTTTGAACACATACACTTATCCTTTTGATTTGGGTTCAATATATATTAGTCATGTGCATGAAATTTCATTGTTACGTGTTCATGGGAATCCATGGGTGCATTTATACTTTTAGTATGATTTTTAATAAACCCAACTGCCCATCCTTTTCTTCTTCTTCTCAAGTGCACACACACTACCTCTCCTTTATCTTTTTATATTCCTTTTCTTGTCATGGACTTGATTCGGGTTACTTGGGATTTTATATGTTCTTCAAACCCGAATGGGTGTGTTCCTTTGAAAGGTTTCTCCTTATTTTTTCTCCATGCTTCACATGCACACACATTGTCTCAAGATCTCATCAAGGCCTTTTCCTTATGCCTGGAAACACAAGACCTATTCTTCTTGTTCACCACACTGTGCAAACATGAGGGCACGTGGGGTCTTCTTCTTCTGGCAGGGATTGTGCGCGTATCTCTTCCATAG